>SJYX01021666.1:11667-22919 GCA_006410675.1 Oreotragus oreotragus
AATGAAGTCTGATACTGTTTCCCCATCTATTTCCCATGAAGTGAGGGGACCAGATGCCATGATCGTAGTTTTCTGAATGTTGCGCTTTAAGCCAACTTTTTCACTCTTCTCTTTCACTTTCATCAAGAGGCTTTTTAGTTCCTCTTCACTTTCTGCCATAACGGTGGTGTCATCTGCATATCTGAGGTTATTGATATTTCTCCTGGCAATCTATGGTATCTATTATCATCATTAAAAGCTGTCTCTCCCCCAAAACTGTAAATTTTAATTACAATCTAACACTATTAGCAACCAAAGGAACAGTGGTATTTTTCTACATTTTTCAGTAGCTTATCATTTGCTAAGGCTTAAAAACAAACAAGACTGAGAAGATATATATGAAAATGTTTGATTACATGATTTTGCAATTATATTACAAAAGTAATGATGCAAAACTATATTTTAAATTGTACTGAAACATCAAAGTAAAAAGAGATTATTTAGTCAACTATATCATCATATTCACTGTTAAGAGAATCAACAATAGGTCAAATGCCAGTAATTCTAGAAATGATATTATTTGTAGTGGGTTAGGCCTTGAGTTACTTGAAGGTAAGTTCATCACGTTCATAGAAACTTTTTCCATTATTTTGACAGTTGCAATATATCCTTGCTCATCTTTAATAACTTTTAGCATCAAGATCTATCTTCACTTTGTACNTCCAGGCAAGAATACTGGAGTGGGTTGCCATTTCCTTCTCCAGATCTTCCCAACCCAGGGATTGAACCCAGGTCTCCCACTTTGTAGGCAGACATTTTACTGTCTGAGCCACCAGGGAAGTCCCTAAGAATAGGATAGGAAATGTTCTTATCTAGTCTCTAGCACCACAGCCTGGCATTACCATTGTTTCCAGAGGCTCCATATGTACAGTTTATATAAGTGGCAGTATTCTTACTTCTGGATTCTTAAACACAGATTTTTTGGATATCCACAATATCTCCTCAGATACAGAATATTTCACTCCAGATTTGAAAGACATTTCTGATGCTTTTTCATAAGTCTAAAGCAATTACTATTCTTGTTTTCATTTTCTAGGTTTGAAGAAAAGGCCCAAATGGATCCCCTTAGTGCTCTGAAATATTTACAAAATGATCTTTATATAACTGTGGATCATTCAGACCCAGAAGAGACTAAAGAGGTAAAGGTGATAATAAACTTCAGAAATTGAATGTTTTTTAAAAAGTTTCTAACTTATATTTGTCAACTTTGTTCTTGAGTGTTTAAAGGGAAGTGAGGAATATATGATAACACTAAATATCTTAAAAATGGTATGGAGCAGATGACATAGAAATTGAATAGAGATATTTCTGTTTAATAATGTAAGATTCAAGTCAGAAACCTGTGATCCATTCAGAAAAGAATTCTCGGGTATGAAGTTGTAACTTAGACATTAGTGTTTGTATTAGGAAGGGTAATAGAAAATTTTACTTCTACCATAGTTCCATGCTTCTTTTATGTAAGGGTTACGTAATGTTCAGTATAAACTTTTTCTATTAGTACTCCAAAATCTCTTAAAAGAAGAAGGAAAACTCTCCTTGAATATAAGAAGAGAGTGAAGAGAGGTTGGTAGGAATAACATCTTTGCTGGCTTGATACTTAGTTATATGAATGTAGCACTACAGTTTTACTATAGGCCTCAAGCTTTGTTCATCAGTAGCCCCTAAGCTTGAGAAATTAGTAACAGATCATTACTTTTCGGTTTTCTCTTTTGATACATAACATGGACGGAAGCAACTGTTTGTAAGAATATTCTTAGGGTATATCTGCTTATCCTCATTGTGTGNTGTAGCACTACAGTTTTACTATAGGCCTCAAGCTTTGTTCATCAGTAGCCCCTAAGCTTGAGAAATTAGTAACAGATCATTACTTTTCGGTTTTCTCTTTTGATACATAACATGGACGGAAGCAACTGTTTGTAAGAATATTCTTAGGGTGTATCTGCTTATCCTCATTGTGTGAATACATCTGCCGTGAATTTCATGGTCTTACTAACGTTTCTTCCTGCTAACTTTTAAGACTCCTTTTGTCACTTCTTCCTTTCACCAGCTATACTTGTTCATGCTTCATCCAACAGCATCTGAACTGCAGTCCATTTACCTTCATCCTCAGAATTGGTGATCATATGTGGTTCCCTTCCTTCATCTCTTTCCCTGTTAGCTGTTGCAGTGCTTTGGCTTCGTAATAGTAACATCACACAGTGTTTTTCTCTGTTCAGCATTGATACAGATTTCAGATTTAATGTCGAATGACTTTCAGGCACCAGGTTCGTTGTACTTTCAGGCAGAAGAGCCTGCATGTTCTTGGCACCAAAACAAATAAAAATTCTTTCATAGTTGCCTACCATGAAAATAAGCCCCAGTTTTCTTACTCAGTGTTGATTACAGTCCTTCAGCAGGTGGAGGATCAGCAAAACACAGTTTAAAACCTCCTGAAGAAAGATCATGGCATCTACTCCCAACACTTCATGGCAAGTAGAAGGGGAAAAAGTGGAATCAGTGACAGATTTTATTTTCTTGGGCTCCAAAGTCAGTGCAGACAGTGACTGCAGCCATGAAATTAAAAGCCACTTGCTCCTTGGAAGGAAAGCTATAGCTAACCTAGACAGGGTATTAAAAAGCAGAGACATCACTTTGCCAGCAAAGGTCCATATAGTCAAAGCTATGATTTTTCCCTAGTCATGTCCGGACATGAGAGTTGAACCATAAAGAAGGCTGAGTGCTGAAGAAATTATACTTTAGAATTGTGGTGTTGGAGAAGACTCTTGAGAGTCCCTTAGATTGCATGGAGATCAAACCAGTCTATCCTAAGGGAGGTCAACCTGGAATATTCACTGGAAGGACTGATACTGAATCTGAAGCTCCAATAAGTTGACCACCTGATGTGAAGAGGCAACTTACTAGAAAATCCGCTAATGCTTGGAGAGATTGAAGGCAAAAGGAGAAGAGGGCAGCAGAGGATGAGATGGTTATGGACTCAATGGACTTGAATTTGAGCAAACTCTTGAGAGATAGTGGAGGACAGGGAAGCCTGGTGTGCTGCAGTCTGTGAGATTGCAAAGAGTCGGGCACAAGTTAGCTACAACAACAATCATGATTTTGCCAAGTAGCAGAATATATTTAGATTAATCTGTTATGGATTATATTAATAAGCTGAAGATAGTTGTGAAAAGTGCATTATTGTTCATTTTGTTAGACCTGTACGTTTGAGAGATAAATGGATTTTCTTGTGTTTTCACCATACTCTGTCTAAAATGGCTATAATCCGGGAACATTCATTTTTCTCTTATTTTTTAAAACCAAACCAAAACAAAATACTGTGAAGTAAATAATTTCAGCTGTGTGAGCTGCAAGCAGGCCAAAGAAAACAGACAGTTTGTTCTTAAAGCTAAGCTAATGGGAAAAACCAGGACAGGGAGGTATCTCAAGTTCAAATAGTCATATTAAGAATTTTAATAGTGAGTTTCTCTTTTCCTGAAGACTATCAAATTATGATTCTGTATGCCACAGACTTGTATTCTGTTTCTTAAAAAGAGCAGAAGTTAGGGAAAAGTGATGTTATTCTTGTTACTCATGTATGTGTCAGCATCAGAATCACTTTAGAAACTTTCAAAATAATACCCACACTCGAAGATTCTTCTGTCTACTCTTTTATAATGGAAAACGAAAGCACATCTAAAACATTGGGGATTGCTGATCTGTGAGTTTATTATTTTGTTTAAAAATGTGTGGCCAGATTTTGTTTGAGGAAAGAAATCCCTTGGTGACAGCTCCAGTATGTATATGTATTTACAGTATTTGTTAGTGGGGCATATAGATCTTCACTTTTCCTTGTAAGAAATCATTCCCCTTATTGAAAAAGGCCTATATACTGCTGTTCATTTTCTGTAGTAGCTTGGTTTTGTTTTCTGTGTATGTTTTACAAAATGTTAAATGATTATATCAGCAATTGGCCTCCCTGATAAAGAAAAGAATACTCTTGCAGTGCAGGAGACCCCAGTTTGATTCCTGGGTTGGAAAGATCCACTGGAGAAGGGATAGGCTACCCACTCCAGTATTCTTGGGCTTCCCTGGTGGCTCAGCTGGTAAAGAATCCACCTACAATGCAGGAGACCTGAGTTCAATCCCTGGGTTGGGAAGATCCCCTGGAGAAGGGAAAAACTACCCACTCTGCCCACTCTGGTATTCTGGGCTAGAGAATTCCATAGACTGTATACTCCATGGGGTCGCTAACAGTTGGACATGACTGTGTGACTTTCACTTTCAAAAATGGTTTTTAGATTTTTTCTCCCCCTTTTTTGAATCATCATTGTGCCTATTAGTGGGGAAATGCTGGTAGACTGTCAACTGTGTACCAAGTAGTGGTTCTTTGCTTTCTTCAGTCTCCAGGTGATGAGATTATAATAAAGTTTATGAAAATTATCTTTTTCTAAAAAATGGCCAAGAAAAGGTTGCCTAAAACTGAGTCTACCATTTTTAGAGAGAGTTCTGTAATAAGGAACGAGAAAAACAAGTTTTCAGGCAGTTTTGCACATTTTGTATTAATTATCTTTCTACTGAGCTTCTGAAGTACTGGTGTCATTTATTTAACAGATGTGTAGAGTCTCTACAATATGCCAGGCATAAGAGAGACACCAGTGAACCAAACAAGATACTTGCTCAGGAGATACTTACAAGCTAGTGGGGAGGAGCAATAAACATATTAAATAAACAAATATAGTACATTAGAATTTGATAAGGATTATAGGAAAGTTAAACAGAATTAAAAATATAAGGGGTAAGAATTGGACAGTTGTGGCTGTTAAGTAGAGTAATCATAGTAGACCTCATTTAGAAATCAGATGTGCACAGAAAGTTGAATTATGAGGGAATGATCTAAGTAGATAGTTTGGGGAAGGTAATTCCTAGCAAAAGGAGGGCTAAGAACAAAGACCTTAGGATGAGAGTATTTGACTTTGTGTAGGACATCAAGGAGACACCCCTTGTGGCTGGAATAGAGAGATAAGGAGACAGAGTAATTAGAGGTGAGGTCAGAGAGGTAGGTGGAAAATCCCATAGATGGAGGAGCCTGGTAGGCTGCAGTCCATGGGGTCGCGAAGAGTCGGACACGACTGAGCGACTTCACTTTCACTTTTCATGCATTGGAGAATGAAATGGCAACCCACTCCAGTGTTCTTGCCTGGAGAATCCCAGGGATGGGGGAGCCTGGTGGGCTGCCGTCTCTGGGATCGCACAGAGTCAGACATGACTGAAGCGACTTAGCAGCAGCAGCAGCAGAGAGGTAAGAACAGCTATTGGCAGAACAGATTATAAATAACTTCGTAAGTCATTGTTAGAACTTTGGTTTTTACTCTGAATAGGGAGCCAGATCAGGGTACTGTGCATGCAGAGGAGTGATATAATCTGCTTTATGTGTTAATTAGGTCACACTGATTACTGTATTCAAAATAGACTAAAAAGGAACACAGATGGAGGCAAAGAGAGCTCTGAGGGAGGTGTACACATCTAAGCAAGGGGGATTATATTGCTCAGATCAAAATAGTAACGATAGAAATGATGAGTAAAATAGCTTTGATTCTCAATATATTTTAAAGGTGGAACCAACAGCATTTTATGATTGGATGTAGGGTTGAAAGAAATGACTCTAGAGTATTGAGCCTGAAAAACTAAAGGATGGAGTTACTGTCAGATGAAATGGGAAGGTGGAGACTTCTGACTCTAATGGGGAGTTTAATTTTTTATGTGTTCAGTTCAAGAGGCCTGTGAAATAGCCTACTTGAAATGTTGAAGTGATAGTTCGATATTCAAGTCTGGAGTTGCAGGGAGAGGTCTGACTTTATTCAGATTGTGTACTACTACTTGATACCTGTTAAAACTCTAGGCCAGTACATATTAGTGCTACTTATTTAATTGAATAGTGAAAATAACAGTTTTCTCCACCCTCCATCTACATAGAGCCTATGAAGTTTATCTTTCATCTTTGAAGTTAGAAAAGAAGAACAAATTAATCCCAAATAAATGTTTAGAATATAGGAAATGAGTAAAATGGATTATAATAAAAAATGTAAAAAGTAAAATGTTGGTTCTTTGAAAAAGTAACTAAAGTTTTAGTCAATCTCTAGCAAGACTTATCAAGAAAAGAAATAATGAAAACACAGATTATCAACATCACAGATGAAAAGGGGAAATCATTACAAGCCTCTGTACATTAAAAGTATATTATAGAAATATTATAAACAACTTGTCAACAAATTCAACAACTTGATGAAATGAACAAATTTCTTTAAAGATACAACTTACAAAAACAAGAAGAATTAGAAAATCTTAGGGAATTAGAGGTTGAATTTGTAATTGAAAACTTTCCAATAGAGGAAATGCTAGGGCTAGATGGTTATATCAGTAAATTCTATCAACACTTTAAGGAAGAAAAAATGCCAATTTGGTATAGATTCTTAGATATCAGAAGAAGACAAAACAGTTTCTAAACCCTTTTAGGAAGCAGCTTAGCTCTGGTATGAAAACTCAAAAGAGACATTAGAAGCAAAGAAATATTACAGACCAATACCCCTTGTAAATGTAGATAGAAAATTCTTAAGAACGTTTTAGCCAGTTGGATCCAGCAATATGAAAAGGCTAATGTACAGTGGCCAAGGGGGGTTTATGCTAGAGTACAGTGTTGTTTTAACTTTTAAAAATCTGTCACTATATTTCACTTCTTTGGCAGAATGAAAGAGAAAAACCATAGATCATTTCAATAAGTGAAGAAAGCATCTGACAGAATCCAAAACCTATTCATTATAAAAATTCTTAACAAACTGGGAATAAAAAAAAATCATAAGTCTCATAAAGGGCATCTATGAAAAATATACAGCTAGTGCCATACTTCATTATAAAGCATTAAACCCTTTCCGTTAAGATTGTGACAAGGAAAAGATGCCTACCGTCAATGCCTCTATTCATATTGTGCCAGAAGTACTAGTTAGTGCAACCAGAAAAAGAAATAGACAGCATATAGATTTAAAAGCAGCAAGTGAAACCGTTTGCATCTTTAGATTACGTTATTGTGTACATGGAAAACATCATGCACTCTACAAAAGGTGTATTAAGATAACTGCATTCAGCAAGGTTACAGAATGCAGGGCCAGTGTATACTAAGATAACTGCATTCAGCAAGGCTACAGAATACAGGCCAGTGTATACTAAGATAACTGCATTCAGCAAGGCTACAGAATACAGGCCAGTGTATACTAAGATAACTGCATTCAGCAAGGCTACAGAATACAGGCCAGTGTATACTAAGATAACTGCATTCAGCAAGGCTACAGAATACAGGCCAGTGTATACTAAGATAACTGCATTCAGCAAGGCTACAGAATACAGGCCAGTGTATACTAAGATAACTGCATTCAGCAAGGCTACAGAATACAGGCCAGTGTATACTAAGATAACTGCATTCAGCAAGGCTACAGAATACAGGCCAGTGTATACTAAGATAACTGCATTCAGCAAGGCTACAGAATACAGGCCAGTGTATACTAAGATAACTGCATTCAGCAAGGCTACAGAATACAGGCCAGTGTATACTAAGATAACTGCATTCAGCAAGGCTACAGAATACAGGCCAGTGTATACTAAGATAACTGCATTCAGCAAGGCTACAGAATACAGGCCAGTGTATACTAAGATAACTGCATTCAGCAAGGCTACAGAATACAGGCCAGTGTATACTAAGATAACTGCATTCAGCAAGGCTACAGAATACAGGCCAGTGTATACTAAGATAACTGCATTCAGCAAGGCTACAGAATACAGGCCAGTGTATACTAAGATAACTGCATTCAGCAAGGCTACAGAATACAGGCCAGTGTATACTAAGATAACTGCATTCAGCAAGGCTACAGAATACAGGCCAGTGTATACTAAGATAACTGCATTCAGCAAGGCTACAGAATACAGGCCAGTGTATACTAAGATAACTGCATTCAGCAAGGCTACAGAATACAGGCCAGTGTATACTAAGATAACTGCATTCAGCAAGGCTACAGAATACAGGCCAGTGTATACTAAGATAACTGCATTCAGCAAGGCTACAGAATACAGGCCAGTGTATACTAAGATAACTGCATTCAGCAAGGCTACAGAATACAGGCCAGTGTATACTAAGATAACTGCATTCAGCAAGGCTACAGAATACAGGCCAGTGTATACTAAGATAACTGCATTCAGCAAGGCTACAGAATACAGGCCAGTGTATACTAAGATAACTGCATTCAGCAAGGCTACAGAATACAGGCCAGTGTATACTAAGATAACTGCATTCAGCAAGGCTACAGAATACAGGCCAGTGTATACTAAGATAACTGCATTCAGCAAGGCTACAGAATACAGGCCAGTGTATACTAAGATAACTGCATTCAGCAAGGCTACAGAATACAGGCCAGTGTATACTAAGATAACTGCATTCAGCAAGGCTACAGAATACAGGCCAGTGTATACTAAGATAACTGCATTCAGCAAGGCTACAGAATACAGGCCAGTGTATACTAAGATAACTGCATTCAGCAAGGCTACAGAATACAGGCCAGTGTATACTAAGATAACTGCATTCAGCAAGGCTACAGAATACAGGCCAGTGTATACTAAGATAACTGCATTCAGCAAGGCTACAGAATACAGGCCAGTGTATACTAAGATAACTGCATTCAGCAAGGCTACAGAATACAGGCCAGTGTATACTAAGATAACTGCATTCAGCAAGGCTACAGAATACAGGCCAGTGTATACTAAGATAACTGCATTCAGCAAGGCTACAGAATACAGGCCAGTGTATACTAAGATAACTGCATTCAGCAAGGCTACAGAATACAGGCCAGTGTATACTAAGATAACTGCATTCAGCAAGGCTACAGAATACAGGCCAGTGTATACTAAGATAACTGCATTCAGCAAGGCTACAGAATACAGGCCAGTGTATACTAAGATAACTGCATTCAGCAAGGCTACAGAATACAGGCCAGTGTATACTAAGATAACTGCATTCAGCAAGGCTACAGAATACAGGCCAGTGTATACTAAGATAACTGCATTCAGCAAGGCTACAGAATACAGGCCAGTGTATACTAAGATAACTGCATTCAGCAAGGCTACAGAATACAGGCCAGTGTATACTAAGATAACTGCATTCAGCAAGGTTACAGAATACAGGCCAGTGTATACTAAGATAACTGCATTCAGCAAGGCTACAGAATACAGGGCCAGTGTATACTAAGATAACTGCATTCAGCAAGGTTACAGAATACAGGGCCAGTGTATACTAAGATAACTGGATTCAGCAAGGTTACAGAATGCAGGGCCAGTGTATACTAAGATAACTGCATTCAGCAAGGTTACAGAATACAGGGCCAGTGTATACTAAGATAACTGGATTCAGCAAGGTTACAGAATGCAGGGCCAGTGTATACTAAGATAACTGCATTCAGCAAGGTTACAGAATACAGGGCCAGTGTATACTAAGATAACTGGATTCAGCAAGGTTACAGAATGCAGGGCCAGTGTATACTAAGATAACTGCATTCAGCAAGGTTACAGAATACAGGGCCAGTGTATACTAAGATAACTGGATTCAGCAAGGTTACAGAATGCAGGGCCAGTGTATACTAAGATAACTGCATTCAGCAAGGTTACAGAATACAGGGCCAGTGTATACTAAGATAACTGGATTCAGCAAGGTTACAGAATGCAGGGCCAGTGTATACTAAGATAACTGCATTCAGCAAGGTTACAGAATACAGGGCCAGTGTATACTAAGATAACTGGATTCAGCAAGGTTACAGAATGCAGGGCCAGTGTATACTAAGATAACTGCATTCAGCAAGGTTACAGAATACAGGGCCAGTGTATACTAAGATAACTGGATTCAGCAAGGTTACAGAATGCAGGGCCAGTGTATACTAAGATAACTGCATTCAGCAAGGTTACAGAATACAGGGCCAGTGTATACTAAGATAACTGGATTCAGCAAGGTTACAGAATGCAGGGCCAGTGTATACTAAGATAACTGCATTCAGCAAGGTTACAGAATACAGGGCCAGTGTATACTAAGATAACTGGATTCAGCAAGGTTACAGAATGCAGGGCCAGTGTATACTAAGATAACTGCATTCAGCAAGGTTACAGAATACAGGGCCAGTGTATACTAAGATAACTGGATTCAGCAAGGTTACAGAATGCAGGGCCAGTGTATACTAAGATAACTGCATTCAGCAAGGCTACAGAATATAGGGCCAGTGTGTACTAAGATAACTGCATTCAGCAAGGTTACAGAATACAGGCCTATGTATACTAAGATAACTGAATTCAGCAAGGCTACAGAATACAGGCCAATAGAATTGAAAAGCAGTTCCATATTACAATAGCAATGAGCACTTAGAAAATGAAACATTTAATCTCTTTGTATTCTGCCTTTTCACTTTAGTTCCTCACTGCTTTTTTCTCTCTGATCTATAAAAAGGAACCTGGCATCCAGACCCTGATAAGATGAGTATTATGAGGGGCTAACCTGCCATCTTCTTGGTCAGATGGCTTTCCAAATAAAGTCATTTTCCTTGCTTCAAAAAAAAAAAAGAATGAAAATTAAAAATTTTTTATATTAATATCATGATCAAATATACAGAAGTAAGTTATTAAAAGAATTAAACAACACCTGAGGAAATGGAGAAATCATTCACATTTATGGTTTGAAAGACTGTAAGTGTTGAGATGCCCGTTCTCCCCAAATNAAAAAAAGAATGAAAATTAAAAATTTTTTATATTAATATCATGATCAAATATACAGAAGTAAGTTATTAAAAGAATTAAACAACACCTGAGGAAATGGAGAAATCATTCACATTTATGGTTTGAAAGACTGTAAGTGTTGAGATGCCCGTTCTCCCCAAATTGGTTTATAATTTAAACCAATTTAAACTGCAGTTTCTGTCAGTATCCCAACTTATTCTAAAATTCAGTGGAAATGTGAAGACTCTGGACTAGCTAAAAGAATCTTGAAAAAAAAGTTGGTGGTCTCATACTTACTACCTGATTTCAGGGCTCTGTATAGAGCCATAGTAATCATAGGGGTATGGTATTGCCTTAAAGATAGACAAATAGATCAAAAGAACAGAATAGAATTCAGAAATAGACTCCTACATATGCAGTCAATTGATTTTTTTTTTTTT
>SJYX01021667.1:0-104359 GCA_006410675.1 Oreotragus oreotragus
GCAAAGAGTCGGACATAACTAAGCAACTGAACTGAACTGAAAGGAGAAAGTAGAAATATTACTGTATTTAAGTAGCATTTTTTAAAAATAATAATGTTGGATTATTTTTTTCATAATTTTGATTACCTCAACCAGTAGTTTAAAATTAAGCAAAAGTCTTACCATTCAGACTGGATTGAAGGCCAGACTGAATTAAAGTTTTTTACACTGTATTATTTGAAAAAATATCCTATTTGATCTCTTATTTGTACAAGATTTGGCTGGAATTTATGTTAACTAGCAGCATGTCTGGCATACTGCTTATGTTTACCAGATTCATGATAAACACATCCTCTACAATATAATTAACATTATTTGCATGATTAATCTTTCAGCAACTGTTTCAAAGACAACTTTGTTGTTTTCAGTTGCTCAGTCCTGTCCGACTCTTTGTGACCCATGGACTATATAGCAAGCCTGGCTTCACCATCTCTCACCATCTCCCAGAGTTTGCTCAAACTCATGTCCACTGAGTCAGTGATATCATCTCATCCTCTGTCGAGAAGATGGAGCAGAAATACTGGTCCTAAGGACAACTGAGCCCCAATATTTCAAAGAAGTAGAGTATAAAATTTGTACATTAAATAGTCTGAATTTCTGCCTTTCTCAAGAAAAGACTGAAGAAAAGTTATTTGCAATTCATTTTGGTTTCTACGATGTGGTGACACTGGGGTAAATGCAGTGTTAAGTTACTGTACTTCACAGTCTGAAGGAAAAAAAATCCCAGTTTAAAAATAAGTTGCTATGGTTACTCAATGTTTGCCTTTATAAGCAATAATTACGTGAGCCATTCAGGGATTTCCCACTAGTGCAGGAGAATCAGGAGCTTAAGTATACACTAGTCATTTCACACACAAATTGGGGCTGCATACGCCACTTCCATTTCAAAGTAGCTATCACTGGGAAATGCTAAAGATGATTCACATCTTTCTAAACCATAGAAGGGTGGAGACAAAAACACTAAGAGTAACTATTTTAAAATCCAAGTGATGACTCAGATAGTTTTCGACATTTTTCATATTCCTTCGTTTCCTTTAGTAAAGAGTGCTATCTAAAACTGTATAAAGCAGCTTCAATTGTTGAAAGAAGGAAAGGGCGTTTCTAACGTGTTTCAGTCATGGAGCTTTTTTTTTTTTTTTTTCATACACGTTCGTGCTCTTGATAAATCTGTAAAAAGTCATGCTTATAACTTAGTATTAATTTTAGAGTGTCAATTCCTTTAGATGTAGTTAATTTTTAACTTCTTAAGTGAGAAGAAGGGGTTCCTGTCAGAACTGTTGACTAGCTAGCTCATTCTTGAATAACTAGTAGTTAAATGTACTGTCATTTATTATATTTATAGAAGCTTTTTGTCTATCTTGTCCACAATTAGAACACTCATTAATGCAAGAATATTTATGAAACTGTGATCCCCATACAGTTATAATGTTATCTTAAAATTATGCAGCCCATTACATCTTAATGGGCATTCCACAAAGTATCTAGTTTTCTGCACAAAAGACTATTAAATATGCTTGTTCTTTAATATTAGGGCTATTCTAAACTAGAACAGCATCTTACACCAAACTAAACTATAGAGTCTTATCACCACAAACAAAGGGAAGTGAAAAAAGGGGGCACCGGGGTGAGTCACTTGGTTCCTCAGTGTTATCACATAGGACAACTTGGCTCCTCCCAGCTTTTATGCCAGACTCAGCATGGACCTTGGAATAACTCCCTACACAGCCACAAAATAACAATACACTGTTGCCCAGCAGGAGGGAGAGTTTTCTTCTCTGTCTTCATTTTTAGGTACAAAGATATTCCCTGATATGGGACCAGGCCTGGCTCACTAGCAGGCAGAACAGGACTGCCATGATTAGCTCACACAATTAGGGGTTTCTCCAAGTCATGTGTGGTACAAGTGGGCAAACACAAAACACTGGGGGCCTGTAGGGAAGGAAGTGGGCAACAGTCGGTGAGCAGGCAACTAATAGCATGCTATTTACAATTTAGAAAATTAAATGTGGGTGTTTTATTTCAATAGTTTAGTTTTCTTCCCTTTATGAGATACTTTGAGAGTTCTGTAGATTTATTTTTAAAGGGGGAAAATATCAGTTATAAATAATTTATCTTGAGAAAGATTAAAGGTGATCATTTTATGAACGCTATTGAGAAAAGAGAATAGTATACTTTAGAATATAGAGCTATAAAATTATACTTTACTTCCGACCAATTAAAATGAAAGTTTTATATCAAAAATGTTTCCTGTTAACCTTACTTTTCTCCTCTAGGAAAAGTAAGTCTAACTACTAGACACAGGTCAAACTGCACTGAGAGTAATAAGACCAGAAAACATTCAAAAAGGGCAGCCAGGAAGATGGTGGACCCACGTCCTCAGGGTCAGTGAAGCTGAGGGCTCCATCTGAAAAGGAGGCACGGAGAGTGAGGCAGCTTTAAACTGCGTGAAGTCCTCCCACTGCCAAGAAACGCCAGCCTGCACAGGCCTTGAAAGAACTAGCATCGATGAATAATCACAAGCAGGAAGATAAACTCTGCTTCAACAGAAGACTGTACTTTTTTCTTTTAATCTAGCATTTTATCTGAAAATGAAAGAGGCTGGCTGCTCGCATGGAGCAGGGATCAGCATCCCAGGTCACCCGAATGCCTCCTTATGATAGTTCTAGGCACTGAATCTGTACTTAATTTGTAACAACATGCTTGCAAAATATACTCCATTTCACAGATGAATTCTGAGCTAGACAAGTTAAAACTGGAAATCATACAGCTAAGAAGTGGAGAACACTGGATTCTTACCCAGGCCCATCTGTCTCCGAGGCCTGGCTCTTCCCACACATCACACACCTAAGAAAAGTTAAATCTGCAGCTAAGGAAGCAAATGGGATTTCTCTGTTGGTGAGAACTGAGTGTCATCTGACTAAAGTCCCTTTTAGAACTGAGATGCCAGAAATGACAAGAATTCCTCCCTTCCACTCGCACCAGCTCTTCACATCTGCTCTCACAGGGTAAGGAAGCTGGGGAAGCTTTCTCTCTTGGCATTCTACTCAGAGAAGAAGACCACAAAGTTAGATTCCTCCAATGTCCTTCTGGTTTACCCCTAAAATACCTATTTTCCATTTTTTCCCCTATCTTTCATTCACTAAACACCTCTTACACGCCAGATACTGAATCTCAATGGCTTTGCAATCTGACAGGAAGAACCTGTAGGGACAAAGGGGGAAAGAGTACATTTTTCTTGAAAATATTTCCATCTCCTTAACAGATTTTTCTTTACCAATTCCAATCCTTTCTTATACCACTTTGCTTTATTCCTCACTGCAGCCTCTGCTCCTTTTTCTTAGCCTACAGAAAACTCTGGCTCCCTAACAAGCTACCACGTCTCTCTCGTTTTTCCCTACTGCAGCAGACTCCATTCTCCACCACTACTCTAGTGATACTGCTCCAAGGTAGCCAGTGATAATCAACTATTAAATCTTCATTTTTCTCAACTTACCACACAATACTGGGCATCAACAGTGTTTATTGAACTCTCTTCTGGCTGCTTGTGTAAGACTTTCATCTATTCTTTAAGCCTTTTAAATGCCTTTCATTTGGCTTTCCTTCCACTCTCTAAACTTAAACACTGGCTTTCCTTTCAACCCACTTTGCTTCCTCTTGGTCTTCAATCTCTTCTTGGACAATCTCATCTATTTCTGAGTCATCAGTTATGTGATACTTCCAAGACTTTATTTCTAGTCCTAATCTCCAAGTACAACTTCCAGTTGCTTGATGGGCCCTTCCACCTGCATATTCTGTATTATTTCATACTTAGAACGGCAGAATTCAACTTACCATCTCTGGCCCACTCCCTCCAGGGGCTCTTTTCTGAAACCCCAGGTGGGCTGGCAGCACTGACACGGCCATACACACAGGGGTCCAGAGCACAGAAAGGCCGACCTAGGAGACTTCCCCGGCTTGTCTCCCACTCTCAGTTAGCTGCCAAGTTCCGAGCATTCTACACCAACTCCTCCTGACCTCTTCTCCCACAGGGGCCCAGCTCAGACCCACTTCAGTCCTCTCAAAACCCACCTCCAAACTGGTCTCTCAGTGCTCCAGCTCTCCATTCTCCAGTTCTATCCATCCTCATAGCAGACAGGTTCTTTCACAAGAATCTCTTGCTTTAGGGAGTGTATCTGGTCCAAAGATAAACAAAAGACCCAGGACTGGTGAGAGTACCACCTATTCCTTAGTTTAATTCAAGGATGAGCATACAATCAAAGCCAGACAGGAATTTCTTCAAGACTTTAGTTTCCTGCCAAAGATATGAGGGAAAACACCCTTTTTCTTTTGGGATTGTAATGAAATGTAAGCTAAACTGCCTTACAGGAGAGAAGAGGACAAAGCTTTGAAAGGGTAAGGGATGAGGGAACTCCACACTGTCGCCAAGTCCTGGAACCAGCTCTGTCTGACCATGCCTACTGTCTGGCTAATCAGTTTTCTTTTGCATTTAAGCCACTTTCAGTTAGGATTTCTGTCATTTGTAACCAACAGTCCTGATTAACAATTTTCTATACCACTAGTCATTTCTCTAAATTACAGTGTTATTTGCCTGCTTTTAATATTTAGTGAAATAAATTTTATAAAACACAACACTGAAGATACCCACCACTATTGTTAACTTGTTACAATTTCAATATATCACATCATTTCATGTGGCTGGGCCACCATATACCATGTTCCCTCTGCCTAGAATATGCCCTTCCTACCTAATTAGCCACAAAATATACAATAAGGTTGCATAAAATAAAGCTGGAAAATTAGGCAGGGGCCAAACCAGAAAAGGGCCTTATATGCCACATTGACATATATACATTTTAACTGCAGAAACGTGGGGGAGACTACTAAAAAATTTTAAGTCCAAAAAAACAATTTTCTATACCACTAGTCATTTCTCTAAATTACAGTGTTATTTGCCTGCTTTTAATATTTAGTGAAATAAATTTTATAAAACACAACACTGAAGATACCCACCACTATTGTTAACTTGTTACAATTTCAATATATCACATCATTTCATGTGGCTGGGCCACCATATACCATGTTCCCTCTGCCTAGAATATGCCCTTCCTACCTAATTAGCCACAAAATATACAATAAGGTTGCATAAAATAAAGCTGGAAAATTAGGCAGGGGCCAAACCAGAAAAGGGCCTTATATGCCACATTGACATATATACATTTTAACTGCAGAAACGTGGGGGAGACTACTAAAAAATTTTAAGTCCAAAAAATGACATAATCAGATTTGCATGTTAGAAGCCTCACTGTGGATGTAGCATGAAGGACAATTTAAAAATGAAGTGATACTAAAGACAAGAAAACAACATCAGGCCACTGCAACAGTCTAAGCCAGGGGCCACAAGGAATGGAAAGAGGAATAAATTAGGACATCTCTGGGGAAATAAATTTTGCCAACTGTTGTCAAAGAGCATTGCTAAATCTTTCAAAGTCTTTAAACTAGCATTTCTATTTGCAAGAATGTAGACATTGGGAAGATCTCCTGGAGGAGGGCATGCAACCCACTCCAGTATTCTTGTCTGGAGAATCCCATGGACACAGGAGCCTGGGTGTGGTGGGGGGCGGGGCGGTGGTACAGTCCAAGGGGCAGCACAGAGTTGGACACAGCTGAAGTGACTTAGCACGGGACACAGGACAGACATAAGGAAGTAATGTGAAGCCTATAAAAATGTACATATCAGGAATTTACTGAAGGATCACTGATAACAAAACATTAACAACAACCTAAGTGTTAAATAAAAGTGATTTAAAATTTAGACTATATCATACAGTGAACCTGAATGATATTTACAAACTCAATTTTTCTTCTGTAATTAAGTTTATTTTTAATTGAAGAATAATGGCTTTACAGTATTGTGTTGGTTTCCGCCAACATCAACATGAATCAGCCACAGGTGTACCTGTGCCCCCGCCTCTTGAACCTCCCTCCCACCTCCTGCCCTATCCTACCCCTCTAGGTTGTTACACAGCCCCGTTTGAGTTCCCTGAGTCACAGAGCAAATTCCACTGCCTATCTATTTCACATGTGGTAATGTTCGTTTCGATGTTACTCTCTTCACAGATCCCACCCTCCCCTTCCTTCACTCTGTATAGGCTATAGGCTCATCCACCTAATCAGAACGGACTCAAGTGTGTTCCTTTTCATGGCTGAGTAGTATTCCACAGTGCATATGTACCACAGCTTCTTTATCCATGCATCTGTTGATAGGCCTCTTGGTTGCCTGGGTCTCAGCTACTGTAAACGGTGCTGCAATGAAACCGGGGTGCATGTGGCTTTTTCAGTTTTGGTTTCTTCAGGGTGTGCCTAGTAGTGGAATTGCTGGGTCATATGACAGTTTTATTCCTAGTTTCTTAAGGGATCTCCATAGTGGCTCTATCAATTTACATTCCCACTAACAGCCCAAAAAGGTTCCCTTTTCTCCACACCCTATATGGCTTTTATTGTTCATAGATTTTTTTTTTTTGATGGCCATTCTGACTGGTCTGAGGTGATATCTCATTGTAGTTTTGATTTGCATTTCTCTAATAATGAGCGATGTTGAGCATCTTTTCATGTGTTTATCAGTCATCTATATGTCTTCTCTGGAGAAATGTCTTAGAAACGGAATTCTTTAAAGCATGAGACAATACTCATAAAAATGTGCAACACATCACAACACACAATATGAGTCTAATTATGTTAATGAAAATCAGAGGAACTTCTGATTTGGTTTTTTAAAATATTTTTTAATTTTTTGAAAACGGACAATCAGTTCAGTTCAGTCACTCAGTCATGTCTGACTCTTTGTGACCCCATGGACTACAGCCCACCAGGCTTCCCTGTCCATCACCAACTCCCAGAGCTTACTCAAACTCAAGTGCATCAAGTCAGTGATGCCATCCAATCATATCATCTTTGGTCATCCCCTTCTCTTCCTGCCTTCAATCTTTCCCTGCATCAGGGTCTATTCCAGTGAGTTAGTTCTTCACATCAGGTGGCCAGAGTATTGGAGTTTCAGCTTCAGCATCAGTCCTTCCAATGAATATTCAGGACTGATTTCCTTTAGGATGGACTGGTTGGATCTCCTTGCAGTCTAAGGGACTCTCAAGAGTCTTCTTCAACACCACAGTCTGAAAGTATCAGTTCTTCAGCACTCAGCTTTCTTTATGGTCCAACTCTCACATTCATACATGACTCCGGGAAAAACCACTGCTTTGACTAGATGGACCTTTGTCACCAAAGTAATGTCTTTGATTTTTAATATGCTGTCTAGGTTGTTCATAGCTTTTCTTCCAAGGATCAAGTGTCTTTTAAATTCATGGCTGCAGTCACCATCCACAGTGATTTTGGAATCCAAGAAAATAAAGTCTGTCACTGTTTTCATTGTTGAGTGGTAGATTATCGATAATTTGTTCCTTCCTTCAAATATTTGTATATTTAACTTTTCCTGTTGGAGAAGATTGTTGAGAGTCCCTTGGACTGCAAGGAGATCCAACCAGTCCATTCTAAAGGAGATCAGCCCTGGGTGTTCTTTGGAAGGAATGATGCTAAAGCTGAAACTCCAGTACTTTGGCCACCTCATGCGAAGAGTTGACTCACTGGAAAAAACTCTAATGGTGGGAGGGATTGGGGGCAGGAGGAGAAGGGGATGACAGAGAATGAGATGGCTGGATGGCATCACCGACTCGATGGACGTGAGTTTGAGTGAACTCCAGGAGATGGTGATGGACAGGGAGGCCTGGTGTGCTGCGGTTCATGGGGTCGCAAAGAGTCGGACACGACTGAGCGACTGAACTCAATGGACTGAACTGAACAATATTCCTTAGTCATGATTTGCTAAACTCAGTGACTATTTTAAAGAAAAGTAAGTCCTAGAGGGGTTAAATGACAAAAATTCACGTTAGTAAGAGTTAAGGCCAATACCTGAACGTGGTTAGAAGGCACTCTGTTGAGCAGCAGACTCATGAAGGCAGAGGCACTTACTTGCACTTCCAGAGAACCTGCGAAAGCTGACCACTGAGCACAGACCAAGGCTGCTGAGGCTTCAAGCTGGCCTCTAAATCCAATCTCAAACGCATCAAATCACTAGTGGAAAGGAGACTATAAGAAGGTTTAAATACTTGTTTTTATAACTTTACTTTTACATAAAAAATCTTTCAAAGAACGGTAAAGGAAATAGTAATGACAGACTAGACTGGAGAAAGACATCATCAAGGAAAAGTGTTTGGAGACACTGATGTTCTATTGTCTGTACTTACCTTGCTTTTTAAAACACAGGAATGCTTTTAACATGGGACTATTATTTCCTTCAAGTGAGACTTCCACAACCTTACTACAATCCCAAATAAACTCTACAGACCCCAAGTATTCAATTTATTCAAGTAAAATAATTATCAAAAAGTCCTTCGATAACCTTTGATTCTCAAAAAGAGAATCTAGACTGAACTCAATGGACTGAACTGAACAATATTCCTTAGTCATGATTTGCTAAACTCAGTGACTATTTTAAAGAAAAGTAAGTCCTAGAGGGGTTAAATGACAAAAATTCACGTTAGTAAGAGTTAAGGCCAATACCTGAACGTGGTTAGAAGGCACTCTGTTGAGCAGCAGACTCATGAAGGCAGAGGCACTTACTTGCACTTCCAGAGAACCTGCGAAAGCTGACCACTGAGCACAGACCAAGGCTGCTGAGGCTTCAAGCTGGCCTCTAAATCCAATCTCAAACGCATCAAATCACTAGTGGAAAGGAGACTATAAGAAGGTTTAAATACTTGTTTTTATAACTTTACTTTTACATAAAAAATCTTTCAAAGAACGGTAAAGGAAATAGTAATGACAGACTAGACTGGAGAAAGACATCATCAAGGAAAAGTGTTTGGAGACACTGATGTTCTATTGTCTGTACTTACCTTGCTTTTTAAAACACAGGAATGCTTTTAACATGGGACTATTATTTCCTTCAAGTGAGACTTCCACAACCTTACTACAATCCCAAATAAACTCTACAGACCCCAAGTATTCAATTTATTCAAGTAAAATAATTATCAAAAAGTCCTTCGATAACCTTTGATTCTCAAAAAGAGAATCTAAATATAGTATTTGTGAAATAAAAGGCTTCAACGAAAGATGTTTGGATGGCTACTGGATAAGAGAAAAAGACAAAATGACCAAGGACAATTTTCAAAGTCTGCACTATCTGAATTTTTTTAACATTACAAATCAAGAACTGTGTTTTATTTAGATGCCATTTAAATTAAGGTACCACCTATAAAATCGACATCTAAGACGGTGGACTGAAGATTATATTGAAAAGTCTAGTCAGTAGAGCTCTTACCCCGTTCATACACTTACATCTGGTTTTTAAGAAGATTAAACCGCATATTAGATCAGAGTGATGGCTTTGCTGCGCTGGCTTTAACTTCCCTGTCCACGTGAGCAGCTGTGCTGTGGTCAGCTGCGTCCAACTCTGCGACCCCATGGACTGCAGCGCGCCAGGCCCCTCTGCCCACGGGATTTCTCAGGCAAGAATACTGGGAGCGGGTTGCCATTCCCTTCTCCAGGGATCGTCCCAACTCAGGGGTCGAACCCACGGCTCCTGCATTGGCAGGCAGATTCTCTACCATCTGCACCACCGGGAAGCCATAAGCAGCCACACCACTATCTTAATCTCACTGCTCTTTATGAGGAATTTTAAAATGGTTCCTCATGTAAACTCAGAAAATTTGCAGAAACCAATGCAAAAGCACCATCCAGTGGCAGAAGGTGAAAATTGCAACTTATACAGGGATCACATTTTTGTGACTCTACAATGTAGCTAATACACATTACCAGGAGACAAAAAGATAAATGGGCTAAAGGATGTTGATGGTGTCTGCTATCTGTTACCATTTTCCTAATCAAATCTTATTCTCACTATTTTAAGTTTGACATTTTTCCTTTTTCTGACTTGCTCGCCCGTTACCCAAAAGCTTGATTAAATTAAAAAGGGGTATTTTAAGACTTCTCAGAGCCTTTATTGAGCCAAAGGTTAGAAAAAGTTACAAACAATAGAAATAAGGTGTGTGAGGGATGAATTTCCAATGAAATTTTACTCAGCAAGGGCCACTCTCAGAACAAATGAGAGGCATCCTATGCTTCACTTTTGTTTTTAAGTGATAACTTGATAGATAATCCTAAAAAGTCAGGTAAAGATTCACAATTGGTTAATTCCTTCAGAATTCCTAAAGCGAATATGAATAATTAATGTCATCAAAATTATTTTAAGTTGACGAATACGACATAAAAATGCTTGCCAACAATCTGCTCCCCATCTACCAGAGTACAGATGGATATAATTTTTCAGCTTCCATTAAGGCCTCTGGGATCACCCTCTTCTAAAAAATAAAGTTTAACAAAGAATTAATAACAACAAAAACCCCAAAGCTATTAAGGGTGATTTGTTTCTGAAACAATGTTGCATTAAGCCTACTTAGTATCAAATGGTATTGCCATTTGGATCATAAACTATCAAAAAGTCCCTCAGGCTGCAGCTTGGTAAGGCAAAGAAGCTAGTGGCTGGGCTTCAGCGCCTTCCCATCCACAGTCTTTCAGAAATATGCTTGAGTCTCACCTAAGAAGTGTCCCACACCGCTGGTGTCCAGGTGGCTCACGCTGCTTGTGCTAGTGCCTTCCGTCTGACACCTGGAGACCTTTAAACTCTTCACTAACAAGGGCAACCCTCGCATGTGAGGCTCCCCAGGGATGGCTGAATGGCTGACGCATGTGCAATGCGCATCACAAACATGGACCACAGAGGAGAAAGAGCTCAGAGCAGGGGGACACGCCTGGCAGACAAAGAAGGAGGACACTCCTGTACAGCACTAAGTGTTTCAGGATAAAATAAAACCAACTGCGGCGTCACCATAGTTAATATTCTTTTCCCCAAACTCCAACAGCTTGCTGCACTGAAAATCTATTTGCTATCCTAAACTTTTCCACAAATACAGGGACCACCACACTTATAAACAAAATGCCTGCAACACAGGATGACACTAAGTATTCATTCACATACATTCCTACATATAAAAGAAAATTTAAGTTAGGCATAAACAGCAACAAAATAACAAGAGCTGCCTCTATTCCTGCAGAGAGACTAGGGGAGAAGCACCGACCATAATAGGAATTCCCACACTACTTCCTCTGGCGGGAGCAGCAGTGGTTTTGTTTCAAGTCCTGTATGAGGCCTGCAGCAGCAAACAAATATCAAAAGCAAGGATACGCTGACTCTAGAAATGAAGGGCTACATTATAAAGTAACCAATACTTTGAACTGTTAGATAATATTCAAAAATCTTAGTAGTTCAGAACTTAGTTTTATCCTTCTATCAAGAAAAAAATTATTTTTAATAAAAGAGTGAAATAAAATTATTAATTAGTGTAATGAGACAAAATTTTTTAAAGGTGCTCTTTACATATGAATAATTTCTTGCTGGATTCTCTGAAGAGACTCAAAATGTGGGGTTAGATTATAAGGATCCTAGCAACAGGATAGTCTCATTAATTAAAAAAATTAAAACCTATCCAATGTACTTAACATTTCTCAAATAATTTCATGGGGATATCTTAATCTAAGAAACTGTCTATAAGGTATAAAATATTCAAATAGGAGCTTCCCTGGTGGCTCAGATGGTAAAGCGTCTGCCTACAATGCAGGAGACCCGGGTTCAATCCCTGGGTGGGGAAGATCCCCTGGAGAAGGAAATGGCAACCCACTTCAGTATTCTTGCCTGGAGAATTCCATGGACCGAGGAGCCTGGTAGGCCACAGTCCATGGGGTCGCAAAGAGTCGGACACGACTGGGCAACGTCACTCACTCACTCACTCACATATTGTCTGAATATTAAAAATATGTTGATTTTAGATATATATAAACTTAAGAAATAATACTTTTAACAAGGATAAACACTGATAATTATTATATATATATATATGTATTAAAAAATCTGTGATAATGTACAGTCTAGGGACTCCATCTTCTTCCACTTAACAATGTGAACACTACCCATGTTCTTGAATATTCGTCTACAACGCCTCGAATAACTATATAATATTACATTCAAAAGTAATACCTCACTGTATTTAACTAATTTCCTAAGATTTAATATTTGGGTTACTCTTCTTCTTTTACTCATATTTAGTAATTTTTCCCGGCTCATATCTCAACAGTTATTTACAGTGAAACAGTTTGTTTTCAAATAAATAAAATTAGGCCTGAAATATTCTGGACCCGTAATTCTCAGATGCAATGACTTAGAAAGACCAAATGTTGGAATTAAATTCTCTGTATATAAGTATTCTGTCAACCATGTTTATTATTAGTCTGAATAATCCATGTTTATCATTGTTGTCATAGTGATTATTGCTAATGTTCTAATACACCTTTCCAGTATGTTATGTTAGGAGGAGACAGAAACCATCCACCTGGCAGAAAAATGTTGTAGCTACAGTTCTAAAGATATCAAAATTTGTTACGTCTCCTCTTGCCAAAAATCTTTATGAACAAATCAACTGTCAAAAAATATTCAAGGAGGAGTACTTTTACTACTGTGCTGGAGAAGACTCTTGAGAGTCCCCTGGACTGCAAGGAGATCAAACCAATCAATCCTAAAGGAAATCAACCCTGTAGATTCATTAAAAGTACTGGTGCTAAAGCTGAAGCTCCAGTATTTTGGTCACCTGATGCAAACAGATGACTCATTGGAACAGACCCTGATGCTAGGAAAGACTGAAGGCAAAAGGAGAAGAGGGTGGCAGAGGATGAGATGCTTAGACAGTATTACCAACTCAGTGGACATGAATCTGAGCAAACTCTGGGAGACAGTGAAGGACAGAGAAGGCTGGCGTGCTGCAGTCCACGGGGTTGCAAAGAGTAGGACATGACTTAGCAACCAAACCACCATATTATATTAATGCAACAGACAGTAATATTATTAACTCGCCATTTGGTGGCAGCAAACACAAAAGGAAGTACATTTCCTGAGTACTACTATCTATCGTATTATTACCAATTCAAAGGTAGTCTGCCCTGAATCTCAAATTTTAAACAAGAAATTCAAATGAAAGATGGTGCTTTACAGGTTTTAATAGTTATGTTTTAATCCTTTTGTGGTGACAGTCAAGCTCAAAACAGTATTATAAGTGAATCTGTGATTAATATTAATAATCTTCTGTTACTATAGCATTTACAAATACAACTTAATTGCCTCAAAAACTATGGGAATCTTTTGATGCTTATCAAGCAACAAGTAATTGCAATAACTTTCATTTGTACTAATATTTATATATCTCATGTAAAAATTACATTTTTTTACTCTAACTAAATCCAGCTAGCTTCCTATCATCATACTCATCCAAATAATCACTTGTTAATAACTTCACATGTACTAAGCACAAGGAGAACAAGATCCCCTGGAGAAGGAAATGGCAACCCACTTCAGTATTCTTGCCTGGAGAATTCCATGGACCGAGGAGCCTGGTAGGCCACAGTCCATGGGGTCGCAGAGTCGGACACGACTGGGCAACGTCACTCACTCACTCACTCACATATTGTCTGAATATTAAAAATATGTTGATTTTAGATATATATAAACTTAAGAAATAATACTTTTAACAAGGATAAACACTGATAATTATTATATATATATATATGTATTAAAAAATCTGTGATAATGTACAGTCTAGGGACTCCATCTTCTTCCACTTAACAATGTGAACACTACCCATGTTCTTGAATATTCGTCTACAACGCCTCGAATAACTATATAATATTACATTCAAAAGTAATACCTCACTGTATTTAACTAATTTCCTAAGATTTAATATTTGGGTTACTCTTCTTCTTTTACTCATATTTAGTAATTTTTCCCGGCTCATATCTCAACAGTTATTTACAGTGAAACAGTTTGTTTTCAAATAAATAAAATTAGGCCTAAAATATTCTGGACCCGTAATTCTCAGATGCAATGACTTAGAAAGACCAAATGTTGGAATTAAATTCTCTGTATATAAGTATTCTGTCAACCATGTTTATTATTAGTCTGAATAATCCATGTTTATCATTGTTGTCATAGTGATTATTGCTAATGTTCTAATACACCTTTCCAGTATGTTATGTTAGGAGGAGACAGAAACCATCCACCTGGCAGAAAAATGTTGTAGCTACAGTTCTAAAGATATCAAAATTTGTTACGTCTCCTCTTGCCAAAAATCTTTATGAACAAATCAACTGTCAAAAAATATTCAAGGAGGAGTACTTTTACTACTGTGCTGGAGAAGACTCTTGAGAGTCCCCTGGACTGCAAGGAGATCAAACCAATCAATCCTAAAGGAAATCAACCCTGTAGATTCATTAAAAGTACTGGTGCTAAAGCTGAAGCTCCAGTATTTTGGTCACCTGATGCAAACAGATGACTCATTGGAACAGACCCTGATGCTAGGAAAGACTGAAGGCAAAAGGAGAAGAGGGTGGCAGAGGATGAGATGCTTAGACAGTATTACCAACTCAGTGGACATGAATCTGAGCAAACTCTGGGAGACAGTGAAGGACAGAGAAGGCTGGCGTGCTGCAGTCCACGGGGTTGCAAAGAGTAGGACATGACTTAGCAACCAAACCACCATATTATATTAATGCAACAGACAGTAATATTATTAACTCGCCATTTGGTGGCAGCAAACACAAAAGGAAGTACATTTCCTGAGTACTACTATCTATCGTATTATTACCAATTCAAAGGTAGTCTGCCCTGAATCTCAAATTTTAAACAAGAAATTCAAATGAAAGATGGTGCTTTACAGGTTTTAATGGTTATGTTTTAATCCTTTTGTGGTGACAGTCAAGCTCAAAACAGTATTATAAGTGAATCTGTGATTAATATTAATAATCTTCTGTTACTATAGCATTTACAAATACAACTTAATTGCCTCAAAAACTATGGGAATCTTTTGATGCTTATCAAGCAACAAGTAATTGCAATAACTTTCATTTGTACTAATATTTATATATCTCATGTAAAAATTACATTTTTTTACTCTAACTAAATCCAGCTAGCTTCCTATCATCATACTCATCCAAATAATCACTTGTTAATAACTTCACATGTACTAAGCACAAGGAGAACCGTTTCTGGCTTCATGAAACTTACACAAAATCTCTCATATATTTCTTTTCCAAGACTTGTGAAAGGAGGCAGCAAAAGGCCAGCTTGAGAGTCTAAATTGTATACAAATACACATGTGTGTTCTGTGTTAAGTCGCCTCAGTTGTATCCGACTCTTTGCGACCCTATGGACCACAGCACGTCAGGCTCCTGTGTCTATGGGATTCTCTAAGAAAGAGTACTGGAGTGGGTTGCCATTTCTTCTTCCAGGGGATCTTTTCAACCCAGGGATCGAACCCACATCTCTTATGTCTGTCTCCTGCATTGGCAAGCAGGTTCTTTACCACTAGAGCTACCTGTGAAACCCACAAATATACATAAAATAAGAAAATATTGTGTCCCTCTACATTTAACAGCACACAAAAAAATCAGAGCAAGGAAATGCAACATAGTTTTATTTTTCATATTACAATTCCCTTAACGGCCTCCTCTTCTTCCAAAATATCAAGTTCTGTCCAAATAGAAAATGTGCAGCACTCTTAATTCACTACTCTATGGACTCAACTCACAAGATGCTAAGTGACCGAAATAATTAACTTACAACAAACTGAAAAATGTATGGAGAGCATCTTTTCACATAAAATTCTCACACAGCGGAGTATATCACACTTTGCACTGTTTTGGAGAAATCACTGCCGAAGTGTCTTATGATCCAAGACACAGAAGCATGATGCTGGAATCATGAGTGGACTCACACAGAGGCCTCATAAGGACCCAGGAACCACAGTTTCACTCCCCCACCCTCACAGCACAGCAGCTCCTCTAAGGCGGGGCCGCACCCCACTCACATGAGTCTACCCAGCTCTTTGGCTCTGTATACAACAGCCACGAGCAATTTGCTGTGTATGAACATTTATTTCTCATACTGATAAGTGAATCTTGTCAGAAGAAGAGAAATTCCTTTTTTTTTTTCCCTTCTGTTTCTGTCCCAAGCAGATGCAAGATTTTACAGGTTAAAAATGAATATTGGCAATTTCATATGGGCTAACCAATTATTCACAACCTAAGTTCCTTGAGGGGAGGCACCACTTCTTAAGCCCCTCAAAATGCTCATCTTCTAGCAAGGGCAAGAAATAAGGAAGAAGTAAGCTACCCAGCAGTGCAGCAAGTGTTTTGATAGTTCAAACTCCTCTGCGTGTATATGTGTGTGAGACAGAGAGAGACGTACATACATATACAGCATTAGGAATCACGAGATACTAGTCAGTGAAAGGTATCAGGAAAAGTGGAAATCAACTGAAAAATAAAATAGGACTCCACTGCTAAGTGATCACTATACTGAGCTGTACACATTTATGGAAATATAAAAGGACCTGGGAACTACGGACTGATTTATCTCTGAGAGGGGAAGCAAGTTCAGGGATGCCTGCCCTCACCACTCCTATTCGATTTATCAAAAAGAACTCCTAGCCACTATGACAGGACTATACGAAGAAATAAAGGGCAAACAGATCGGAAAGAAAGGAATAAAACTGTCTGTATTAGCAGACAAACTTGACTGTCTACATAGAAAATCCATGAACATATTTTAAAAGTTTCCAGAACTATGGATTAAGTGTAGTAAAGCCATAGAATACAATTATATTTCTGCACACTACCAATGAACTAGAAATTTAAAATAAACTTTAAGCAGTACCATTTATAACAGCACCTCAAACTTATAGTACTATGGTATAATTTAACAACATATGTACAAAATCTGAATGCTAAAACTATAAAATACTGATTAAAGTGAAAGCCGCTCAGTCATATCTGACTCTTTGGACCTCATGGACTATACAGTCCATGGGATTCTCCAGGACAGAATACTGGAGTGAGTAGCCTTGCCCTTCTCCATGGGCTCTTCCCAACCCAGGGATCAAACCCAGGTCTCCTGCATTGCAGGCGGATTCTTTAGCAGCTGAGCCACAAGAGATAGAGGAAACCAAATAAGTGAAGATACCACATCTGTGTACTGGAAGACTCATTATTATTAAGGTGTCAGTTTTTCCTTATGTAATCTATAATTTAATCCAGTCCCAACCAAAGTCCCAGTAGTATTTGTAGAAATGAATAAGCAGATTCAAAAATTTATATGTAAAGACAATGGATCTAGAAGAGCCAAAATTATTTTTAAGAAGAAAGAAATTGCAGTCATATAGATCTAATGGGATGGAATGGACAAATCCAGAAATATATCCATACAGACACGGTCAACTGATTTTTGACAAAGGTGAAAAATGCAGTTCAACAGAAAAAAAAAAAGTCTTTCCAACAAATGGTCTTGAATAACCAGATAATTCATTTGCCAAAACTACAACAGCAAAACCTTAGACCTCTATCCAATACTGCTGCTGCTACTGCTCAGTCACTTCAGTCGTGTCCGACTCTGTGAGACCCCATAGACGGCAGCCCACCAGGCTCCCCGTCCCTGGGATTTTCCAGGCAAGAACACTGGAGTGGGCTGCCATTTCCTTCTCCAGTGCACAAAAGTGAAAAGTGAAGTCGCTCAGTTGTGTCCGATTCTTAGCGACCCCATGGACTGCAGGCCACCAGGCTCCTCCGTCCATGGGATTTTCCAAGCAAGAATACTATAATTAACTTACAGTGCGTCACAGAACTAAATGTACAGTCTGAAATTATAAAGTTTTTAAAAGAAAACAGAGGAAATCTTTGTGATGATGATGAAAGCAAAGATTTCTTAGAGATGATATCAAAAATATAGCCCATAAATAAAAATGATTAAAATTCATCAAAACAAAGAACCTCTGCTCCTTGAAAGACCATTAAGAGAATAAAAACACAGGCCACAGACATGACTGAGCAACTGAACTGACTGACTGACAGACTTGCAAATTAGATATTTGATAAATTATATTCAAAATAAATGAAGAACTTCTATAACTCAATTTTTAAAATGTAAACATTTTGACACTTCACCAAAGATATATAAACATCAATAATTAGAAAACTGCAAAATAAAAACATGAAATCCTATTACACACCTACTAAAATGACTTTTCTGTGTGTGTATAAAACTGACAATACCAAATGCATTATGCTAAGTGAAAGGCTATATACTGAATGATTCTATTTCTTACGACCTTCTGCAAAAGCTAAAACCGTAAGGACAGAAAGGTTTCCCAGTTGGCTCAGTGGTAAAGAATATGCCTGTCAATGCAGGAGATACGCGTTCGATCCCTGGGTCAGGAAGATGCCCTGGAGTAGGAAGTGGCAGTTTCCTTCTGGCCTGGGAAACTCTCTGGTGGTCAAGTGCTCTGGCCTGGGAAATCGCATGGACAGAGGGGCCTGGTAGGCTACAGTCCACGGGTCGCAAAAGAGTCGGACACGACTTAGCAAGTAAACAACAAAGTTGCTGGGAGCAGGGACCTGGGGAAGGGACGAACACAAAGAGGCAAAAAGGAATTTTTAGCGGTGATGGACTTGTTCTATATCTTGATTGCAGTGGTCATTACATGACTATGCATTTGTAGAAACTCACAAAATTGTATACTAGAAAGGGTAAATTTTACTATAAATTAAACCTTAGTAAAAAATAGAAAAAACTATAAAAATACTAGAAGCCACAAAACAGTTTAAAATAGAAGACACAAAAATTTAGAAGACATAATTCATAAATTTAAACAGTTAAAATTATTACATTTCTGCATTTAAAAATGTAGCCAAGAGGTAAAATAAATGACAAACATTGGCGGGGGGCGGGGGCAGGGGGAGAACCACTATTAAAACAGGCAAAGAATCAGTTGTGTCCGATTCTTAGCGACCCCATGGACTGCAGGCCACCAGGCTCCTCCGTCCATGGGATTTTCCAAGCAAGAATACTATAATTAACTTACAGTGCGTCACAGAACTAAATGTACAGTCTGAAATTATAAAGTTTTTAAAAGAAAACAGAGGAAATCTTTGTGATGATGATGAAAGCAAAGATTTCTTAGAGATGATATCAAAAATATAGCCCATAAATAAAAATGATTAAAATTCATCAAAACAAAGAACCTCTGCTCCTTGAAAGACCATTAAGAGAATAAAAACACAGGCCACAGACATGACTGAGCAACTGAACTGACTGACTGACAGACTTGCAAATTAGATATTTGATAAATTATATTCAAAATAAATGAAGAACTTCTATAACTCAATTTTTAAAATGTAAACATTTTGACACTTCACCAAAGATATATAAACATCAATAATTAGAAAACTGCAAAATAAAAACATGAAATCCTATTACACACCTACTAAAATGACTTTTCTGTGTGTGTATAAAACTGACAATACCAAATGCATTATGCTAAGTGAAAGGCTATATACTGAATGATTCTATTTCTTACGACCTTCTGCAAAAGCTAAAACCGTAAGGACAGAAAGGTTTCCCAGTTGGCTCAGTGGTAAAGAATATGCCTGTCAATGCAGGAGATACGCGTTCGATCCCTGGGTCAGGAAGATGCCCTGGAGTAGGAAGTGGCAGTTTCCTTCTGGCCTGGGAAACTCTCTGGTGGTCAAGTGCTCTGGCCTGGGAAATCGCATGGACAGAGGGGCCTGGTAGGCTACAGTCCACGGGTCGCAAAAGAGTCGGACACGACTTAGCAAGTAAACAACAAAGTTGCTGGGAGCAGGGACCTGGGGAAGGGACGAACACAAAGAGGCAAAAAGGAATTTTTAGCGGTGATGGACTTGTTCTATATCTTGATTGCAGTGGTCATTACATGACTATGCATTTGTAGAAACTCACAAAATTGTATACTAGAAAGGGTAAATTTTACTATAAATTAAACCTTAGTAAAAAATAGAAAAAACTATAAAAATACTAGAAGCCACAAAACAGTTTAAAATAGAAGACACAAAAATTTAGAAGACATAATTCATAAATTTAAACAGTTAAAATTATTACATTTCTGCATTTAAAAATGTAGCCAAGAGGTAAAATAAATGACAAACATTGGCGGGGGGCGGGGGCAGGGGGAGAACCACTATTAAAACAGGCAAAGAATAGGAACAATTCATAGGAAAGGAAACATAAATGTCTCAAACATACAAAGAGATGCTCGACCTCATAAAAGAAAATCTAATTAAATTATATGGATGTATCATTGTTTATCTCTCAAACTGGCAAAGATCAAGAAGACTAAAACTACTGAGGTCCTATAGTGAATGAAGTATTAATATAATCTCAGTGGGAAAGTGATTTTATTAACAGCTAGCAAAACTTTGAACACATTCTAAGCTGATATGGAAATACATTTCTAGGAAGTTTTTAAGCAAAAAGAACAAGTTACACTGGGTCTATAAAGTGTGATACCTAGTGTGTAAGAAAGAGAGTGCCAACTGAAGACCGTTTTTAAGGACCGAGTCACGGCAGTCTTCGACCTTTAACACAGTCCACAAGGAGCTCAGGGCAGAGATGGGTGGGGTGGGGGAGAAAGACACTCTGTGCTCTGGGAAAAACTGGCAGAACAGGCCTTCAGACGGTTAGGTCTTTTAAGGAGAAAACTCCCTGAACCCCAAGCTCGTGCATCTTCCCATACACAGAAAAGCACTAAATCCATTAGCTAAAATACCCACTCCTCATGACCAGCGGCGCCTCCTACCAAGATGCGTGCCTGGCTGCACACACCCACTTGGCCAAAGTCACAAATACGTTGACCTCTCCCCTCACCTCCTTGGAACAGTTTCTCAGAGCTCTCTGGGAAAGATCTCTCAGTCTGAATAAACCTGACTCACAGTTTCTGCATTGTGAGTTTTTAACTCGACGAGAAAAAGACGTATCTGTATTTGCTTTTCTCTGCATACAGAAACACTAAAGACACACAGGAAGCAAACATGGCTATTCATTTAAAATGAGGTGTACAAGTTTAGCACATGAGATGAAATGGGAGAGACGCCTCAAGTATAGCTTTACCTGATTTTGATTATTATATCACATGAAGGTAGGAAAAAAGAGGAGAAAGAGGAATTTACTCCACAGTTGACATATTTGCACATGAGCAAAGTGATATATGTAGGTGTTACACTGAAAATAAAAAAGAATTTGGTCTTTCTTTGTCCTGGGCACCTGAGAGCATGGGTACCCTTGGAATTTCCCAAGTGATATAAGTGTCTTTGTTATTCATGGGAAGCTCCAAGGACCACGCATTAGTTTATGCTAATGAAGTGATTCTAGGCAGGTCCCTAGATTGTTCCAGACGGGTTGATCAGGCTGAAGGAACCACTGTGTGATAAAAAGCATTGAGGTTGTGAGTCACACGATATTAGTTTGACCTCCTAAACTCCAGGGAGAGGATGAGGCTAGAGACTGAATTCAATCATGTGGCCAATGATTCAACCCATCATACCTATAAACTGAATAATCTTGACGCTGAGCTATCAATATGCTAGAAGGGTGATCTGTCTGAGACAGGCTGGAACCTGGGACCCTTTGCTGCAATGCTTACACTTGGACAAACATCTCCTCAGGCAACACAGAATACAAAGAAAACTATAAGGGACTAAAATAACTGCATGCATGCACAGTTGGGTCAAATTATGAACAAAAAGACCAAAAAATCCAACTGCCACTTTGGAGGTGTCCAGAGCAAAAAAGCAGGGCCCCATGCGCGAAGCCTGTGCATGGCGCCACCAACGGGGCGGGCAGGCCGCCTGCATCGCTTCTCCGTCCCTACCTACCGACCTGCCCCTACTGCTTTTGTTCAGTCGCTAAGCCCTGTCCAACTCTGTGCAACCTCGTGGCCTCAGCGCGCCAGACTCCTCTGGCCTCCACTATCTCCCAGAGTTTGCTCAAATTCACGTCCATCGCATCAGTGTTGCTATCTAACCATCTCATCCTCTGCTGCACGCTTCTCCTTTTACCTTCAATCTTTTCCAGGATCAGGCTCTTTTCCAATGAGTTGGATATTCCCATCAAGTGGCTTCAGCTTCATCATTAGTCCTGCCAATGAATGCTCAAGGTTGATTTCTTTTAGGATTCACTGGTTTGATCCCCTTTGCAGTCCAAAGAACTCCCAAAGAGTCTTCTCCAGCACCACCATTCAAAAGCATCAATTTTTTGGCGCTCAGCCCTCTTCATGGTCCAACTCTCATATCCGTACATGATTACTGGAAAAACCACAGCTTTTGTCAGCAAAGCTCTGTCTCTGCTTTTTAATAAGCTGTCTAGGTTTGCCATAGCTTTCCTTCCAAGGAGCAAGCATCTTTGAATTTCACGGCTACACTCCCTATCCCCAGTGATTTTGGAGCCCAGGAAAATAAAGTCTGTTACTGTTTCCACTTTTTCCCCTTCTATTTTGCCAGGAAGTGATAGGACTATTAGTTTTTTGAATGTTGAGTTTAAGCCAGCCTTTTCACTCTCCTTTTTCACCCTCGTCAAGAGGCTCTTCAGTTTTTCTTCACTTTCTGCCATTAGGGTGGTACCATCTGCATATCTGAAAAGTGAAAGTGTCAGTTGTTTCAATCAAGTTTGACTCTTTGCAACCCATGGACTGTAGCTCGCCAGGCTCCTCTGTCCTTTGGATTTCCCAGGTAAGAATACTGGAGTTGAGTTGGGATTGAACCTGGCTCTCCTGCATTGCAGGCAAATTTGTTACCATCTGAGCAACTGAGCTTGTTGATATATCTCCCAGCCATCTTGATTCCATCTTGTGATTCATCCAGTCTGACATTTCACATGATGTGCTCTGCACAGACATTAAATAACCAGAGTAACAATATACAGTCTTGTCATACTCCTTTCCCAACTGCGAACCAGTCAGCTGTTCCATGTCTGCTGGAAACTGTTGCTTCTTAACCTGCATACAGGTTTCCCAGGGGACATGTAAGCTGGTCTGGTACTCCTGTCTCTTTAGGATTTTCCACAGTTTGCTGTGATCCAACAGTCAAAGGCTTTAGGGTAATCAATGAAGCAGAAGTAGATGTTTTTCTGGAATCCCCTTGCTTTCTGCATGATCCAACGAATGTTGGCAATTTGATATCTGGTTCCTCTACCTTTTCTAAATCCAACTTGAACATCTGGAAGTTCTTGGTTCACATATTGCTGAAGCCTAGCTTGTAAGGATTTTGAGCATTACTTTGCTAGTATGTGAGATGAGTACAATTGTGCTGAACATTCTTTGGCATTGCCTTTCTTTGAGACTGGAATGGAAACTGATCTTTTCCAGTCCTGTGGCCACTGCTGAGTTTTCAAATTTGCTGGCATATTGAGTGTAGCACTTTCACAGCATCATCTTTTAGGATTGGAAATAGCTCAGCTGGACTTCCATCACCTCCACTAGCTTTGTTGGTAGTGATGCTTCCTAAGGCCCACTTGCCTTCACACTCCAGGATGTCTGGCTCTAGGTGAGTGGCCATCCATTGTGGGTATCTCAGGTCATGAAGGTCTTTCTTGTACAGTTCTTCCGTGTATTCTTGCCACTTCGTCTTAATATCGTCTGCTTCTATTAGATCTTTACTGTTTCTATCCTTTATTGTGCCCATCCTTGCATGAAACGTTCCCTTGATATCTCCAATTTTCTTGAAAACATTTCTACTCTTTCCCATTTTGTTTTCTTCTTTTTTTTTTTTTGCATTGTTCATTAAAGGTCTTATCTCTCCTTGCTATTCTCTGGAACTCTGCATTCAGTAGGGTATAATTTTTCCCTCTCTTCCTTGCCTTTCGCTTCTCTTCTTTCCTCAGCCATTTGTAAGGCCTCCTCAGACAACCACACTGCCTTCTTGCATTTCTTTTTCTTGTGGATGATTCTGATCACTGCTTCCTGTACAATATTACGAGCTTCCATCCATAGTTCTTCAGGTTCTGTGTCTACCAAATCTAATCCCTTGAATCTATATGCCACTTCCACTGTATAATCACAAGCGATTTGATTTAGGTCATACCTGAATGGCCTAGTGGTTTTTCCCTACTTTCTTCAATTTAATTCTGAATTTTGCAATACGGAGCTCATGATCTGAGCCACAGTCAGCTCCAGGTCTTGTTTCTACTGATGGTATAGAGCTTTTCCATCTTTGGCTGCAAAGAATACAATCAATCTGATTTTGCTATTGACCATCTGCTGATGTCCATGTGTAGAGTCATCTCTTGTGTTGTTGGAAGAGGGTGTTTGTTATGATCAGTGTGTTCTCTTGACAAAACTCTGTTAGCCTTTGCTTTGCTTCATTTTTTACTCCAAGGCCAAACTTGCCTGTTACTCTAGGTATGTCTTGACTTCCTACTTTTGCATTCCAGTCCCCTATGATAGGGCTTCCCTGGTGGCGCTAGTGGTAAACCTGATTGCCAATGCAGGAGACGTAAGAGATGAGGGTTCTATTCCTGGGTCGGGAAGATCCCCTGGAGGGCAAGGCAACCCACTCCAGAGTTGGACACAACTGAAGCGACTTAGCACAAACACCCCTATGATGAAAAGGACATCTCTTTTGGTGTTAGCTCCAGAAGCTCTTGTAGGTCATGACTGGCTCTTTGCAGCCTTATGGACTGTAGCCTGCCAGGCTCTTCTGTCCATGGGACTTCCCCAGACAAAAATACTGGAAGTGATTGCCATTTCCTTTTCTAGGAGAGCTTCACAACCCGGGGACTGAACTCACGTCTCCTTGTCTCGGGCAGTGGCAGGTGGATTATCTACCACTGCACCACCTGGGAAGCCCGAGGGCAGTTTTGCTCTGAGCAAACTCTTAACCAGTGACATCTTCAGAACTGCACTGTGGCAGGCGAGTATTCACTGTAGCCTTGTTTTCATTAGCAAAAGAACAACGTACATATCAACAGAGAACTGGGTATATGTAATAAGAAAATTGGGCTTCCCTGGTGGCCCAGACAGTAAAGAATCCACCTGCAATGCTGGAGACCTGAGTTTGATCGCTGGGTTGAGAAGATCCTTGGGAGAAGGCAATCGTTACCCACTCCAGTATTCTGGACTGGAGAATCCCACAGACAGAGGAGCTTGGCAGGCTACAGTCCATAGAGTCGCAAACAGTCGGACACTACTGAAGCGAGTTAGCATGCATGCATGCAGCAAGAAAATACTAAGCAGCCATGAGTATTAATAATAGAACTCTTTAAGTATTGATAGGGAATGAACTCAAGATCCTGGAGGCAGAGAGAGGAGATAAGATGCACCACAGTGTGTGATACGCTATCTACCATGGAAAAGGCAGTAGTCACAGGTATTTGTTTATACAATAAAATCTCTAGGAATAAACAAGAAAATAACATTGGTTGGCTATAGTAAGAGAAACTAGACAACTTAGGGGTGAGTAGATTGAACAAGAAAATATTTTTACATTCAGTTCAGTTCAGTCACTCAGTCGTGTCTGACTCTTTGCAACCTCATGAGTCGCAGCACGCCAGGCCTCCCTGTCCATCCCCAACTCCCAGAGTTCACTCAAACTCACGTCCATCGAGTCAGTGATGCCATCCAGCCATCTCATCCTTGGTTGTCCCCTTCTCCTCCTGCCCTCAATCCCTCCCAGCATCAGAGTCTTTTCCAATGAGTCAACTCTTCACATGAGGTGGCCAAAGTACTGGAGTTTCAGCTTTAGCATCACTCCTTCCAAAGAATACCCAGGACTGATCTCCTTTAGAATGGACTGGTTGGATCTCCTTGCAGTCCAAGGGACTCTCAAGAGTCTTCTCCAACACCACAGTTCAAAAGCATCAATTCTTTGGTGCTCAGCCTTCTTCACAGTCCCACTCTCTCATCCATACATGACCACAGGAAAAACCATAGCCTTGACTAGGTGGACCTTTGTTGGCAAAGTAATGTCTCTGCTTTTGAATATACTATCTAGGTTGGTCATAACTTTTCTTCCAAGGAGGAAGCGTCTTTTAATTTCATGGCTGCAGCCACCATCTGCAGTGATTTTGGAGCCCCAAAANCCATAGCCTTGACTAGGTGGACCTTTGTTGGCAAAGTAATGTCTCTGCTTTTGAATATACTATCTAGGTTGGTCATAACTTTCCTTCCAAGGAGGAAGCGTCTTTTTATTTCATGGCTGCAGCCACCATCTGCAGTGATTTTGGAGCCCCAAAAAATAAAGTCTGACACTGTTTCCACTGTTTCCCCATCTATTTCCCATGAAGTGATGGGACCAGATGCCATGATCTTTGTTTTCTGAATGTTGAGCTTTAAGCCAACTTTTTCGCTCTCCTCCTTCACTTTCTTCAAGAGGCTTTTTAGCTCCTGTTCACTTTCTGCCATAAGGGTGGTGTCATCAGCATATCTGAGGTTATTGATATTTCTCCCGGCAATCTTGATTCCAGCTTGTGCTTCTTCCAGCCCAGCATCTCTCATGATGTACTCAGCACATAAGTTAAATAAGCAGGGTGACAATATACAGCCTTGATGTATTCCTTTTCCTATTTGGAACCAGTCTGTTGTTCCATGTCTAGTTACATTATAATCTTTCCATTCCTTTAAAATGATGAACCATACAACTGCCTGATAAAATTAAATCTTAAAAGCTTTAAAGATGAATCAGATGCATACCAATGGTAAGAATTATTTAGAACAATATTTTGTTCAATACTGGAAATGCAATCTATCCTCTGAAGAATAATTCAGGTTATTTAAATATCTAAAGGGCAGAAGGATAAATCAACTTGATGCTGTATGATGCAACCATTAAAAGTCATAATTAGGAAGATTACATACCAACTAGGTGAAGTATGACACTAAGATAAGATGAAGCTGAGTGTCAGCCCAGATTCAATATGAAAGTCTCATAATTAATGTGTTCTTGACAAAACATTTTCATGAAATAAACAGAGCTGCCATGATATATACAGCATGTAGTGCAATGTAATCATTTAAATGAAAAGGTTATAAAGCTGCATATTCCCTCTGTTTAAAATTATGCATCACTCACTCATTGCAACAGTTACTGAGCTGTTACTATGTGCTAAGCACTGGTAACAAAGAGCATAGTAGTGTTCTGAAGGAGTTACAGCTTAGTAAAGGGGACAAGCACACACACAATGTACTTATGAGAGAAAGATACACACTGAAAACCAAGAAAACCCAAGCCTAAAAGGGGGCAGAAAAAAAAAAAAAGCTTAAATACTAATTAATGAAATACATTATACAGTGATGCCGAGAGCACGACTCATCCAATCTTGAGAAGCAGGAGAACTGAGTGTGTGTGCATACACGTGTCAGGTATCACTTCTGCCAGAATGACTCGGACTTTAAACAAGATGACTAAATAAAGGTAAAAAGTCATTCATAATAAAGAGAGCAGGGTGGAAAAATAGACAGCAACATACTACAGGTAGAAATATAAATTAATATATCCTCTGTGGAAGGCAACTGACAATACCTAGCAAAACTGTTTATGTACATCCCACTGGAAAAAACTTCCAAACTATATCAGCTGGGAGAAAAATGTACACAACAATCTAGTAAGCCACCTTATGCATTAAAAGGAGGAGGAAAATAAGAACAGATATGCATTGACGTGGCTTGTCTACTGTAAAATCTGCATCACTGATACCCACTTCTATAGTTTCCTCTGCCTCACAGGCGGAAGTCTGGAACTACATTTCCCAGAATTCCTTTCCCTCAAATGATTCAAAGATAGCATTTCTCTGCCAGTGAGGGAGATTAGAGGATTTTAAGACGAGGAGGAGGAGCCATTATTGTCTGATGGCAACTGTGAGTAAATGCATGGGCAGGTAACAGGCATGAGACCCGAAAGGGCCACTGCACAACAATCATCTGGTTTTTTCCAGACTCAATATTGTACAATGTCAGTTTTCTAAATTAAACCCATAACTTCAATAGACTAATCATTAAATTCGAGTTTCCACGGCAATTTGAAATTTATAATGTACACTGAAAAAAAGAGAAATCAAAGGGTAAGGAAGAGTCCATTTTGAAGAAATATGTGAACTTCTCAGCATATACAAAAATAAAATTCCAGATGGGTCAAAAATAAGTAGGTAAAGAAACTGCAAATTTTTAGAACAAACAGGATATTTTTAAGAGCTTGACTGCTTCTCACACAAGGAAGGAAAAAACCCCCAAAGACTGGGAAGTCTGATTACACTATAATTTAAAATGTTCATAAATAAAGTGAAAAGACTTGTAACATACTGAGACGTATACAACAAAACCAACAACAACAACAACAAACATAGCATGTATACACACACACACACACAAACTGTCTCAAAACTGCACTGTAAGGAGAAGAAAAACAAACAGGCAACTCACCCGAAAAGCTCCAATTGGTCAAAACACATGAAAATATATTCTATCTCAGTATAATCTGGGAAATACAAATTAAAACAAACACTACTTCATACCTATCAGATTATAAACGCTGAAATCAAATGAAAACAATTACCAACAAGTTTGAGAATAGAGACAATACAGCTGGCACTACCACTTTGGAGAAAAGTAAAATTACACCGTAAAAGTGAATGACCCAGAGAGACTGCTTCCACATATCAACCTCAGGAGACGTGTGCATGTACACAGAGACACGCCAGGATATCAACTGCAGCACTATTTGTAATCGTTCAACACTAGAAACTACCTAAGCGCAGTGTGTTAGGGGAATAAACTGCATTTATCTGTATAAGATATAGAGCAATTATAACAAATGTCTCACGATGAATAAAGTTTAAAAACAATGCTGCAAAAGACATATCATTTCCAAGTTTAGAAAACACAAAAATGATAGTACATATTGTTTACAGTACTATTGATGGGTCTATAAACACAGGGTAAGCGCAGAAACCTGAATGATGCGAGTCAACTTTCAAGGCTGGAAAGGATGGGAATGGGGCTCTAGTTGTATACGTAACTATTTTATTCCTTTTTAAGAGACACCAGAAATACGGCCAAGTATTAATATCTGTTTATTCCTGGTAACAGGTGAGTAGGTTTCTACTGAATTTTATTTTATCCTGTGTGTCTGAAAATCTCGATCTGATTTAAAAGTATTTTTGAAGATCGATCATTCTGCTTTGCTTCAGCACAGAAGACAAACTGCAACGGGCGAGCCTGGGGAGGGCAGACTGGGGCGAGGCTGCACTGACCCCAGCAGGAGGCGGAGCAGCATCAAGACGTGCAGGGAGAGACCCGCTGCTTCCACTGGCAGGGCTACAGAGCTCTCCACACATGCATGCGAGCCTTGGATGCCTGTCAGCTACTCCCTTTTAGGATACCCTGTATTGGTGAGATGTTCGCACATATATGATAATTCAAAAAACCAAAGGTCCTCCAATGTCAGCTTGATTTGGGGGCTGTCATAAAATTCAAGTTCAGTTATATCAGCTTCCAGACAGTGAACTTCGGCTGCCTTTCCACAGAACCACTTAGTAAAAATCAAAGCTTGAGGAGCCATAAACTCTACACTGCTCTTGTTAAATCTGATTCACAGTATTATCATCACATCTGTATTACTAACACAATGAAAAAGACATATCCTTGTCAATCTGCACCAAAACCTGTCACTTTCACTATTTGTGTATCACATAAAATATGGCAGCTTTTGAAGAAAATCTAAAATTCATCATCTGTAATCATCACCTGCAAATATTTCTACAGACATAGGCCTCAAGAGTCATTAACATCAGATCCCAACAGAATTATTGGCAAAGACACTGAAAATTCCAAAAAGACACATAAGAACACATAGATAATGTCAGCCCCCCACTGATGTCTTGATTCAAAAGTACAGTTTGAAACTAACAGCACGCTTTGATCAACACTACTATTTCAGATAACCTCATCAAAGTGTGTATGCACGTTCACACATTCATGAGAATGACACGGTGATCCAAACGGCCCAGCTCTAGTGAAGAAGAATGCAGGCCCAGAGGTCCCCCAGGTCACCACTCCTAACATAAACCACTGCAGCAGGACCCTAGGACCCTTATGAAAAGTACTGTTAACAGACAGCTCCCCCCAAATATATGCTAAGCCCCGGAAACCAGTGTGTGTTGTTTTTCTTGTTTAAATACTGAGGTAATGCAACTTTTAGAACTGAACACTAGTTTCTTTCATGGCTGTCTGCTTATCAGCATGAACTGCTTAAGACAGACGGGACGGGACATGCACTCTTTCCCTTCCACATGGCTGTTTCTCAGCTTATAGCGCCAAGGTCATATCACCCTTCGGGTGCTCCACACGTGTATTCTCTTGCAAAAAGGAAAAATAATTTGTTTCTGTTAACTCAGAAGTAGACCAAAACGCCCTTGTCTTTTGAGACTCATTTTTAAAGGCAGAGATGGAAGTGCTTAAGTTGGGCTGCCTGACGCAGCTCTATTCAGTGTGACCGATGCACTTCTGGGCACTGGGACTACGATACAGTTCACTTGGCTATCACTACTGACCTATCGTCGTTTTTGTGTTTCATCTCCTTTTAGTCCTTTATTGAATCATTTTCTTCTTTGGTTTCTTCTCTGAACCTTTGTCCTGCCTCTTTTATTAGATGAAGTCAGATGCAACTAACTCTGATCTTTGACACACATGAACTATTGCCCACTCTCTAGCAGTTACATGAAATGATGTTTAGAGTTAGACCTGTTCCCTTAATAAAATCACTTAACTTCTCTGGGTCTGACCCTCCCTAACTTTAATAAAAATAACGCTGCGTACCTTAAACTCATAAGAAGTACTCTGTGCCCTGCAGTGACTCAGTGAACGTAAGCCACGCGCCCATTTCCCTTGTCCTCTCCTCCAACTTCCCCTGGAGCAGCTGTCCTCTCTCTCGTCTTTACAGACCCACACAGGAGACAACGTGAAGTGAAAGTCACTCTGTTGTGTCCAGCTCTTTCCAACCCCATGGACTACACTGTCCATGGGATTCTCTAGGCCAGAGTACTGGAGTGGGTGGCCTTAACCTTCTCCAGGGGACCTTCCCAACGCAGGGATCGAACCCAGGTCTCCCGCACTGCAGGCAGATTCTTCACCAGCTGAGCCTCAGGGAAGCCCTCATATAGGAGAGGATGGGGAAAAAGTCTTTATCACAGGAGGCGCCTCAGACAGTAACTAAGAGGAGAAAGAAAGGGGGCAGGAAGAAGGGCCAGAGCTCCAAACACCGCGCTGCCTCGTCCTAAGGTCCTGGTGCACACCATAGGCCAATCTGGTACAAAACACCAGGCTGCCTCGCCCTAAGGTCCTGGTGCACACCATAGGCCAATCTGGTACAAAACACTGCGCTGCCTCATCCTAAGGTCCTGGTGCACACCATAGGCCAATCTGGTGCAACAGAGCCAGAGGTTTTTAAAAAATGCATTCTGAAAAGTCACCAGAGTTGACGTCCCATCTTTCCTCAGTACAAACACATACACACAAAAACCGTGCCTTTACCAGCCAGTGAGGCGACTGTCTTCTTTAGGGATTCATCTCTTCCCTGTCAGGGCGTTTGCCGAGCCCATATCTCCTCTCTCAAAAACGACCGGTACCATTCAAAGCCCATCACTCAAGCTTCTGCCAAAAGAATGGGAATTAAGGGAAATACTGGAGCAGGATGGGGGCGGCAGTTTCACACAGGAGAAGGGTCGAGTAACTGACTCGCAGCAATGGCAGGAGTGCAGCTGAGTGCCAGGAGCCACTGGAACCAGGCACTTACGATCAGCGTCGCTCCGTCAAAGCAGACCGCTTCCTTCAAGGAGTGCAAACACAGACAGCTCTCACATACTGCATCCGACCACACCCATATCCACAGAGGGATGAGTCTCCTTCCTGGTTTCACCTTAAAACATCCAGGGAATTCTGACTGGCCCACATAAAGCGAGGCAGGCAATAGACCAAGCAGTGAGGACTCTGGCAAGTCCCAACAGAACCATGTGGTAAGGGACCAAGATGGACAGACAGAACCCCCAAATAAGAGGGTGCTGTCCCCAGGAGGCAAAACACGGCAGGCAGGCAACACAGCTCGCTACTACAGTGAGAAAGCAGAAGGGGCAGTTTCTGGACTCGAAGAGACCTTGGTTAAAACCTGCTTATTTCAGGTAATCAGAATAAACCTTGGGCAAGCCATATACCATCTCTGAATTAATCTCCTCATGTATAAAATGAGATTAAAGTAAGATTTAGAAAAGAAAAATCATAAAGTTACTAGCAGAATTCTAGTACCTAATAGGCATAAGACAGAAATGTTTTATTAAACCACTAATTCATTACATCTCACTTTTTTCACCAGTGAAGTTAGAAATCATCACATAAATGTTTAAATACTTGTTTCTGAAAGTTAACATGTAACAGGCCTTCTTCTGTCATTCAAAGTCATAGACTTTCACAGGAATCAACCCAATGCTTGATACTTTCGGGAAAAAGTATACTATACCACCTCTAAACTGGCAGCTTGCTTTCACTGAGCTTAAGTCACTTCCTGTAGCTTTCATCCACCAGCCATTAGTGTGACATACGGTGAAAGTCCACTCCTGCTTCCCAATGGCAGGCCTCCAAATATCTGAGGCAGCCATGATGCCTCCCACCCCCCTGCCCAGGTTAGTTTCCCAGCTACACATTCCTATTTGCCTCGGTCATCCACATCACACAATTTCAAGTGCACCTCCCACCTGAGACTGCACCTATAGCCACAAAGGTGGTAATCTCAGGCCTGGAGTCAGCCAGGGTCGAGGCCGCCGTGTTGTCTCCGTGCACCAGCCAGACACTTCTTTGCGTCGCATGGGCTGATGAAGCTAGCAAGCTGCACCCCTCAGCCTTTATCATCAAGGGTTAGTTTTGGGAACAAAGGACAGGATCTTCCACTCCTCTCTGTTCATTTTCCCTTTGTCAGATTCAGCGGATCACATCAGTCTACCAAGCTCAATCCTCTTGGGTCCTTTAACCTGTCATCCAAAGTCCTCACTATCTCAGAGTCAACAATGATGTGCAGTAACATTTCTGGGTCTCCTCCTTCCAAATTATGGAAGGATTATGCTTTCCTATCCCACAAACACCCCAGCTAGGTGTGGTCACAGAACCTGCTTGATCAGTTAACTGTGAGCTGAAATGATGGATGGAGCCTCTGAAGGCTGATGTGCCATCCATCATGTGCTGTCTCTTGTACCACAAGTAAAATCAATATTCCAGAAGGCAGAAACTCCAGAGGTTCCTCTGTGAGGACAACACAAAGCAGAGAACCCTGCTGACCTGAGAACAGACATGCAATATAAGCAATAAATAAATTTCTACTCCTTGTCAGTCACTGAGATTTGAAAATTATTGCTACAGCAAAACCTAACCCATACCAGTTATCACACTACCCCTCCTGTATCTGTGCCAGCTGCGAATGTGATGAGTGATCTGTATACCTCATGCAACTCACTGAAGACAGGAGGCTGCCCCTTCTGTTATGCTCCACAAAAAGAGAAGTTAGACTGTTTTAGTTTGTTCTTAATGAATTAAGGCTAATTCTTACTGTTAAGTACTTCACCTCCCCTGGAAACAAGTAATTCTTTTAAATAATCTACTCTAGAATCTCACCTGAGGGCCACATCAAACTCTGTAATCTTGCTTCTTTCCCTTTCTAAAAAGTAGGCAACCTTTTTCTGTCTGAAATCATCAGGAGCCTCTCTCCTGAACTCCACCAGACCTGAAAACATAAGAAGTTATTTATAAAATTCATTTTCAAGGTCTTACAATCCGAAGATACAATTAACTCAAGTCAAGAACAAGCAGCTGCTGTCTCTAACCATCTCTCTGGACTCCATTTCCCTCGTTCGTTAACCTCTCACTGCTCGGCTTTAACCCAAAGACTGACCTTTTCTGAGCATGGCCAGTCAGAGGAATCTTTTCTTTGAGGTGTAATATTCATGTCTTCCCACATTCGGCTAGTCTCACTATCCTGTACCATTCATAAGCTCATTACTTAAAATGTATTCAACATTTACCAAATATCTACTATGTATTAGGCAACAGCTTGGTCTGGGACATAATTGTCTTCAAGGAATTTATAGTTAAAAATGTCAACTGAACACAATAGGAGTGGGTAAGAACAACAACACAAGGAATCTTGAATGCCTTACTTAGGTAGTGGAATATAGTGCCTAGGAACATAAACTTTGAAAGCAGACAGTCCTGGTCTCAATTTCCTCACTGGTAAGACAGTGATAATTAAAGCAAAGAATTGTTTGAAGAATTAAATCAGACAACACAAGTAAGGGGCTTGGCTATATTTAATGCTAATGTTACCCTGAAGCGAAAGGCAAAGGAAAAAAGGAAAGGAATACTCATCTGAATGCAGAGTTCCAAAGAATAACAAGGAGAGATAAGAAAGCCTTCCTCAGGAATCAATGCAAAGAAATATAGGAAAACAATAGGATGGGAAAGTTTAGAGATCTCTTCAAGAAAATTAGAGATACCAAGGGAACATCTCATGCAAAGATGGGCATAATAAAGGACAGGAAAGGTATGGGCCTAACAGAAGCAGAAGATATTAAGAAGAGGTGGCAAGAATACACAGAAGAACTGTACAGAAAAGATCTTATGACCCAGATAGTCACGATGGTGTGATCACTCACCTACAGCCAGACATCCTGGAATGTGAAGTCAAGTGGGCCTTAGAAAGCATCACTATGAACAAAGCTAGTGGAGGTGATGGAATTCCAGTTGAGGTATTTCAAATCCTGAAAGATGATGCTGTGAAAGTGCTGCACTCAATATGCCAGCAAATTTGGAAAACTCAGCAGTGGCCACAGGACTGGAAAAGGTCAGTTTTCATTCCAATCCCAAGGAAAGACAATGCCAAAGAATGCTCAAAGTACCGCATAATTGCACTCATCTCACATGCTAGTAAAGTAATGCTCAAAATTCTCCAAGCCAGGTTTCAACAGTATGTGAATCAAGAACTTCCAGATGTTCAAGTTGGATTTAGAAAAGGCAGAGGAACCAGATATCAAATTTCCAACATCTGCTGGATCATGGAAAAAGCAAGAGAGTTCTAGAAAAACATCCACTTCTGCTTTATTGACTATGTCAAAGCCTTCAACTGTGTGGATTACAACAAACTGGAAAATTCTTCAAGAGATGGGAATGCCAGACCACCTGACCTGCCTCCTGAGAAATCTGCATGCAGGTCAAAAAACAGTTAGAATGGGACATGAAAAAACAGACTGGGTCCAAATCAGGAAAGGAGTCGGTCAAGGCTGTATACTGTCACCCTGCTTCTATCTCATGATATACTGATATGCAGAGTATATCATGAGAAATGCCAGGCTGGATGAAACACAAACTGGAATTACGATTGCCGGGAGAAACAAAAAACAGTTAGAATGGGACATGAAAAAACAGACTGGGTCCAAATCAGGAAAGGAGTCGGTCAAGGCTGTATACTGTCACCCTGCTTCTATCTCATGATATACTGATATGCAGAGTATATCATGAGAAATGCCAGGCTGGATGAAACACAAACTGGAATTACGATTGCCGGGAGAAACATCAATAACCTCAGATATGCAGATGATACCACCCTTATGGCAAAAAGCAAAGAGGAACTGAAGAGCCTCTTGATGAAAGTGAAAGAAAAGAGTGAAAAAACTGACTTAATACTCAACATTCAGAAAACTAAGATCATGGCATCCAGTCCCATCACTTTATGGCAAATACATGGGGAAACAATGGAAAATAGTGAGAGACTTTATTTATGGGGGCTCCAAAATCACTGCAGATTTTGACTGCAGCCACGAAATTAAAAGATGCTTGCTCCTTGGAAGAAAGTTATGACCAATCTAGCTGCTGCTGCTGCTAAGTCACTTCAGTCGCGTCCAACTCTGTGTGATCCCATAGACGGCATCCCACCAGGCGAAGCATATTAAAAAGCAGAGACATTACTTTGCCAACAAAGGTCCATCTAGTCAAGGCTATGGTTTCTCCAGTAGTCATGTATGGATGTGAGTGTTGGAAGCCGAAGAATTGATGCTTTTGAACTGTGGTGTTGGAGAAAACTCTTGAGATCCCTTGAACAGCAAGGAGATCCAACGAGTCCATCCTAAAGGAAATCAGTCCTGAACATTCATTGGAAGGACTGAAGTTGAAGCTGAAACTCCAATACTTTGGCTACCTGATGCGAACAGCTGACTCATTTGAAAAGACCCTGATTCTGGGAAAGACTGAAAGCGGGAGGAGAATGGGACGACAGAGGATCAGATGGTTGGATGGGATCACTGACTCAATGGACATGAGTTTGGGTAAACTCTGGGAGTTGGTGATGGACAAGGAGGCCTGGCGAGCTGCAGTCCATGGGGTCACAAAAAGTCGGACACAACTGAGCAATTGAATTGAACTGAATGGTTAATAATTGAAAAAACTGATACACTGGTATGACTAATCATAATCATATTTTAGAAGTATTATGCTTTGGACCCAGTAGCAAGAATAGACTGAAGAGTAGGTCTAAAGTCCAGGTGAGGTGTGTGAATCCATGCTCTGTCATGTCTGACTCTGCAACCCCATGGACTGCAGCCTGCCATGCTATGTCCATGGGATTTTAATCAGGTTAAAAGGCTGTTGCAGTAATCGACAGTGCAGTTAGACAGAAAGAATTAGAGAAAAATCAGCAAAGATTTTTGGCTGATAACTATCATCAGCCAAGACTATCATTTAGTCTTGGTTCTGATAATAACTATATAATCTTGTACAAGGCTTCAGTTCTCTCATCATTAGATCTGACCTATATGATCAAAGTCTATTTCCAGAGTACTACCTGTTTTTACTTCCCTGTAAAAACTTCCCTGGTGGCTCAGATGGTAAAGAATTTGCCTGCAATGTGGAGACCCAGGTTTGATCCCTGGGTCGGGAAGATCTCCTGGAAAAGGGCATGGCAACCCACTAGAGAATTCCATGGGTAGAGGAGTCTGGTGGCTACAGTCCATGGGGTCACAACGAGTCAGACACAACTAAGTGACTAACACTTTCACCTGTTTTTACAACTTTTACCGTTTATATATCTATAATGTCATTTACAGGCATCTCTTATACAAATATCTGCAGCAAAAACCCAAAAACTCTAAAGCANCAGTCCATGGGGTCACAACGAGTCAGACACAACTAAGTGACTAACACTTTCACCTGTTTTTACAACTTTTACCGTTTATATATCTATAATGTCATTTACAGGCATCTCTTATACAAATATCTGCAGCAAAAACCCAAAAACTCTAAAGCATAATTGAATGTTAACAATTGCCTTCAAAAGCAAGCAGAAAAAACAAAAAGCATGCACAATGTCAAGAGCTAGAAGAAAACTGTATCTGTGATTAGACTTTCTGAGAAAGGGAGAAAAAAAAAAACAACACCAAAAACCCACCTATTATAAATCTAGAAACTGCTAGTTAAATTTTCTGTGTAATGCAGACTGTCTCTATCACTTAAATTCCCCAATTCATGGAATACCATGAAAAACTTTTAAGATATGCTTTCCACAGTGAAGCTTCTGAAAAACAAATTTCTAAATCATCTAATACCATTTCTCCATCTATTAATATTAAAACTAATAGACAAGAAAAAGAAAAGACATCCAAACTGGAAAGGAAGAAGTAAAAATATCCTTGCCCAGAGACAACATAATCTTCTATGTAGAAAACTCTAAAAAGTCCACAAATAAAAAAGAATATTAGAACAAATGAATTCAAAGTTGCAGGATACAAAATCAACACACAAAAATCAGGTGGGTGTGTGTGTTTTTTAATATACTAACAAGAAACAGAAAAGAAAATTAAGAAGACAATTCCATTCACAGTAGCATAAAGAATGAAATACCTGGGAATAAACTCAACCAAGGAGGCAAAAGACTTTTACCCTGAAAACGATAAAACACCTGCTGAAGGAGATGAAAAAAGACAAACAAATGGAAAGATGTGGAAGACTAACATTCATACTACATAGGGTGATCTATAGATTCAATATAACCCCTATCAAAATTCCAATAGTTTTTTTATAGATTAAAAATTCATCCTAAAATTCATATGGAATCTTAAGGAATTCTGAATAACAAAAATAATCTTTGGGGGAAAAAAACTTCGGAGATTTCACATTTCTTGATTTCAAACTACAAAGCTACAGAAATCAAAACTGTGTGGAACTGGCATAAAGACAGATATATAGACCAGTGCAAAAGAACAAAGCCCAGAAATAAAGCCTTGTATACATACGGTTCACAGACTTCAACAAGGGTGCCAAGATCATTCAATGCAAGAAAGGACAGTGTTTTCAACAAACGGTGCTGGAAAAACTGGATATCCCTGGACAAAAAATGAAGTCGGACCCTTACCATATACCATACACAAAAATCAGCTCAAAATGGATTAAAGACCTAAATGCAAGAGCTGAAATTTATAAAACTCTCAGAAGAAAATGGGGAAAGCTTCATGGCACTGAAATGCGCAAGGATTTCTTGGATATGACCAATCACCAGCAATGACAACAACAACAAAAAAGACAAAGTGAACTTTATCAAAATTAAAAGCTTTTGTGCATGGAAGTGCTTTCACTCTTGAGTGTAAAGTCACTCAGCCATGTCCGACTCTTTGTGACCCCATGGACCATGTAGCCCACCGGGCTCCTCTGTCCATGGAATTTTTCAGGCAAGAGTACTGGAGTGGGTTGCCATTTCCTTCTCCAGGAGACCTTCCCAACCCAGGGATCAAACCTGGGTCTCCCGCATTGCAGGCAGAGGCTTTACCATCTGCGCCACTGAAAGGATGCAATGAAAAGGCAACCTACAGAATGGGAGAAAGTACTTCCAAAGCATGTATCTGATGAGGGATTAATATCCAGAATATATAAAGGACTACAAAATAGTAACAAATGAAAACGACCCAATTAAAAGATGAATATTTCTCCAAAGATATACAAATGGTAATACACACATGAAAAGATACTCAATATCATTAATCACTGGGAAAATACAAATCAAAACCACAAAATACCACTTAACAAATATCACAATGGCTATTATAAAGAAAACAGAAAACAACAGATGTAGGTGCGGTACAGAGAAGTTAAAACTCTTAAGCACTGCTGGTGAGAATGTAAAATAGTACAGCCAATGGTACAACACAATTCCAATATGCCAATTCCTCAAAAAATTAAACACAGAATTACCGTATGATCAAACAATTTCACTTCTGGTGATACATCCAGAAGATTAAATGTAGTGACTCAAACAGGTATGTATACACCGACATCCATAACATCATTACTCACAAGAGCCTAAAGGACACTTAGAATGCAATCCAACTGTCCATGGATGGATTAACAAAATTTTTTTAATGTGGCAGATACATACAATGGCATGTTAGTCAACTTTAAAAAAGATATTTTGACATATGCTTCGACATGGATGAGCCTTGAAGACGTTATGCCAAGTGAAATAAGTCAATCACTAAAGGATAAATATTGTATGATACACTTAAACAAAGCAGAATGGTGTTTGTCAGAGGTTGGAGGGTGAAGGGTACAGGAAGTTAATGTTTAATGGATACAGAGTTTCACTGTGAAGATAAAAAAGTTATGGAGATGGTTGGTGGTGATGGTTGCACAACAATGTGAATGTATTTAATGTCACTTAATTGCACATTTTTTTTGTTTTTTGTTATTCACAAACACTACTTTAATGATTTCATAGTGTTCCATTGTATAAATGTAATTTACAAAACTAGTGACTTTTTATTATAAATTTAACCAATGTCTTTTATATAAATCTTGAACATATATGAATACATTTTCTTAGTTTTTCCTAGGACACAGTTTTGAAGTGGGTTATTAGATTTAAGGGTACAAACATAAAAATATCATCAGTATACATTTCAAAACTCTTCTGATTTGAAATATCTTTATTGTTATATGTATTTATCCAAGTATTACTTCTGCCAACAGATATGAGGTTTTTGGTAGTCAAGATACCACTTTCAATTGTAGGAATACATCCCTGAATACGGCACTATCTCTTACACCAAGGGGTTTACATTTGACTGGGAGAGACGTACAAGTAAACAGGCAATTACCATTCAGACAGAGAGCATAATTGCACATCTTAAGATGATTAAAGTGATAAATGTTATGTATGTTCATTTCACAATGAAAAACAAATGGAAAAATAATTTTTTGCTTTTATATAAATGAATAATTTGTATTTGTGTTTAATTTTAGAATGAGAATTTTTTTAACATCAGAGGTAAAATAATATTCTAATGAATCCTATCGCACACACAAGAAACATTTATTATGACCAATACCCCTAAATATCTCCTGTCATTGTTCAGATAACAGAGGGATATGTTCAAATCATTTGATCTAAATAAAAAGGAAAATAAGGACTTCCTTGGCAGTCCAGTGTTTAGAACTCTGCATTTCCGCTGTGGAGTACATGGGTTTGATCCCTGATCAGGGAACTAAGATCCCACAAGTCACGCTGTACAACGAAAAAAAAAAAGGAAAATAGAATATAACGAGAAAAAAGTTAACATGAAATTTAAAAGGATAACTGTATCTACTTAAATATTTCAATAAAAAAGTTGGTCATTAGGAAAAAAATCTTTTCAAGGCAAGTTTTTAAAGACAGAAGTTCCTCACATTAAACTAGTGAAAAACATCCAAGGATACAAGTTCAGTTCAGTTCAGTTCAGTTGCGTCCGACTCTTTGCGACCCCATGAATCGCAGCATGCCAGGCCTCCCTGTTCATCACCATCTCCCAGAGTTCACTCAGACTCATGTCCATCGAATCCATGATGCCATCCAGTCATCTCATCCTCAGTCGACCCTTCTCTTCCTGCCCCCAAATCCTCCCAGCATCAGTCTTTTCCAATGAGTCAACTCTTCGCATGAGGTGACCAAAGTACTGGAGTTTCAGCTTCAGCATCATTCCTTCCAAAGAAATTCCAGGGTTGATCTCCTTCAGAATGGACTGGTTGGATCTCCTTGCAACCGGTCTTCTCCAACACCACAGTTCAAAAGCATCGATTCTTCAGTGCTCAGCCTTCTTCACAGTCCAACTCTCACATCCATACATGACCACAGGAAAAACCATAGCCTTGACTAGATGGACCTTAGTCGGCAAAGTAATGTCTCTGCTTTTGAATATACTATCTAGGTTGGTCATAACTTTTCTTCCACGGAAGAAGCGTCTTTTAATTTCATGGCTGCAGTCACCATCTGCAGTGATTTTGGAGCCCCCNTGCATGCATGCATGCTAACTCGCTTCAGTAGTGTCCGACTGTTTGCGACTCTATGGACTGTAGCCTGCCAAGCTCCTCTGTCTGTGGGATTCTCCAGTCCAGAATACTGGAGTGGGTAACGATTGCCTTCTCCCAAGGATCTTCTCAACCCAGCGATCAAACTCAGGTCTCCAGCATTGCAGGTGGATTCTTTACTGTCTGGGCCACCAGGGAAGCCCAATTTTCTTATTACATATACCCAGTTCTCTGTTGATATGTACGTTGTTCTTTTGCTAATGAAAACAAGGCTACAGTGAATACTCGCCTGCCACAGTGCAGTTCTGAAGATGTCACTGGTTAAGAGTTTGCTCAGAGCAAAACTGCCCTCGGGCTTCCCAGGTGGTGCAGTGGTAGATAATCCACCTGCCACTGCCCGAGACAAGGAGACGTGAGTTCAGTCCCCGGGTTGTGAAGCTCTCCTAGAAAAGGAAATGGCAATCACTTCCAGTATTTTTGTCTGGGGAAGTCCCATGGACAGAAGAGCCTGGCAGGCTACAGTCCATAAGGCTGCAAAGAGCCAGTCATGACCTACAAGAGCTTCTGGAGCTAACACCAAAAGAGATGTCCTTTTCATCATAGGGGTGTTTGTGCTAAGTCGCTTCAGTTGTGTCCAACTCTGGAGTGGGTTGCCTTGCCCTCCAGGGGATCTTCCCGACCCAGGAATAGAACCCTCATCTCTTACGTCTCCTGCATTGGCAATCAGGTTTACCACTAGCGCCACCAGGGAAGCCCTATCATAGGGGACTGGAATGCAAAAGTAGGAAGTCAAGACATACCTAGAGTAACAGGCAAGTTTGGCCTTGGAGTAAAAAATGAAGCAAAGCAAAGGCTAACAGAGTTTTGTCAAGAGAACACACTGATCATAACAAACACCCTCTTCCAACAACACAAGAGATGACTCTACACATGGACATCAGCAGATGGTCAATAGCAAAATCAGATTGATTGTATTCTTTGCAGCCAAAGATGGAAAAGCTCTATACCATCAGTAGAAACAAGACCTGGAGCTGACTGTGGCTCAGATCATGAGCTCCGTATTGCAAAATTCAGAATTAAATTGAAGAAAGTAGGGAAAAACCACTAGGCCATTCAGGTATGACCTAAATCAAATCGCTTGTGATTATACAGTGGAAGTGGCATATAGATTCAAGGGATTAGATTTGGTAGACACAGAACCTGAAGAACTATGGATGGAAGCTCGTAATATTGTACAGGAAGCAGTGATCAGAATCATCCACAAGAAAAAGAAATGCAAGAAGGCAGTGTGGTTGTCTGAGGAGGCCTTACAAATGGCTGAGGAAAGAAGAGAAGCGAAAGGCAAGGAAGAGAGGGAAAAATTATACCCTACTGAATGCAGAGTTCCAGAGAATAGCAAGGAGAGATAAGACCTTTAATGAACAATGCAAAAAAAAAAAAAGAAGAAAACAAAATGGGAAAGAGTAGAAATGTTTTCAAGAAAATTGGAGATATCAAGGGAACGTTTCATGCAAGGATGGGCACAATAAAGGATAGAAACAGTAAAGATCTAATAGAAGCAGACGATATTAAGACGAAGTGGCAAGAATACACGGAAGAACTGTACAAGAAAGACCTTCATGACCTGAGATACCCACAATGGATGGCCACTCACCTAGAGCCAGACATCCTGGAGTGTGAAGGCAAGTGGGCCTTAGGAAGCATCACTACCAACAAAGCTAGTGGAGGTGATGGAAGTCCAGCTGAGCTATTTCCAATCCTAAAAGATGATGCTGTGAAAGTGCTACACTCAATATGCCAGCAAATTTGAAAACTCAGCAGTGGCCACAGGACTGGAAAAGATCAGTTTCCATTCCAGTCTCAAAGAAAGGCAATGCCAAAGAATGTTCAGCACAATTGTACTCATCTCACATACTAGCAAAGTAATGCTCNCATCAAGAGGCTTTTTAGTTCCTCTTGACTTTCTGCCATAAGGGTGGTGTCATCTGCATATCTGAGGTTATTGATATTTCTCCCGGCAATCTTGATTCCAGCTTGTGATTCTTCCAGCCCAGCGTTTCTCATGATGTACTCTGCATGTAAGTTAAATGAGCAGGGTGACAATATACAGCCCTGATGCCCTCCTTTTCCTATTTGGAACCAGTCTGTTGTTCCATATCCAGTTCTAACTGTTGCTTCCTGACCTGCATACAGATTTCTCAAGAGGCAGGTTAGGTGGTCTGGTATTCCCATCTCTTGAAGAATTTTCCAGTTTACTGTGATCCACACAGTCAAAGGCTTTGGCATAGTCAGTCAAGCAGAAATAGATGTTTTTCTGGAACTCTCTTGCTTTTTCCATGATCCAGCGGATGTTGGCAATTTGATCTCTGGTTCCTCTGCCTTTTCTAAAACCAGCTTGAACACCAGGGAGTGATGGTCTTGTTTTTGTTGACACTTTAAGGACCCCTAACTCCATGACTGGGTTCAACTAGCCAATTGCCCCTTTGATGCTCTCAAAGCACAAGCAGCATAACTGTTCTTTATCTAATTACAGATTTTTCCATACTAAAAACAGAACCCCTGTTTTATACATAGATATATCTTCATTTTCAAGGGCCAGCAGGTAACAGGCATACAAATGTTTGTTATCTAATAATATAACCAGGATGTTAATTGTAACGATTTCCACGAAAATAATTCCAAGGAAAACAGCACACACACACACACACACACACACACACATATATGGTCTGGAAGTCAACAACCGAAGACTAACCTATCAAATTATCGTTGCTGTTTGTTATTTTAGTCGCTAAGCCATATCTGATTGTTTTGCAACCCCACGGACTGCAGCCTGCCAGGCTTCTCTGTCCATGGAATTTCCCAGGCAAGAATACTGGAATGGGCTGCCATTTCTTTCTCCAGGGGATCTTCCTGACCCAGGGAAAGAACCCACATCTCCTGCATTGGCAGGAGGATTCTTTACCACTGAGCCACCAGGAAAGTCCAATCTACCAAACACATGAATTTAAAAATACAAATAATACAAACCAAGGGCAACTGCTTCTAAATTATAATTTGGATAATTATCTAAGGAGTTTTATCAATTAAAGTTACAGTGTGTGTTTTAATAAATAAACCCCCAGACTGTGGCATAACACGTGTGCTTAGTGGAACTCCATGGACTGCAGCCCGCCAGGCGCCTCTGTCCATGAGGATTCTCCAGGCAAGAGTACTGGAGTGGGCTGCCATGCCCTCCTCCAGGGGATCTTCCCAACTCAAGGATTGAACCCAGGTCTCCCACACTGCAGATGGTTTCTTTACCATCTGATCCAGATGGCCTAACATAATAGTTTTTATTTCATGTCTTTAGGGTTTACCAGGTGGCACTGTTCAATAAGTGGATTAACCATATACACAATCTTCCAGAACATTTCTATAGTACACCTATACAGTATTTAANCTCAAGGATTGAACCCAGGTCTCCCACACTGCAGATGGTTTCTTTACCATCTGATCCAGATGGCCTAACATAATAGTTTTTATTTCATGTCTTTAGGGTTTACCAGGTGGCACTGTTCAATAAGTGGATTAACCATATACACAATCTTCCAGAACATTTCTATAGTACACCTATACAGTATTTAATGTAGAACTCTTAACTAGTTTCTACGTTGGGAAATACTCCTATTAGGTTCCCTCTAATAGGTAAAGAACCCACCTGCCAATGCAGGAGACGTAAGCGACATGGGTTTGATCCCTGGGAGGGGAAAGAGCCCCTGGGGGAGGAAATGGCAGCCCACTCCAGTATTCTTGACTGGAGAATCTCATGGACAGAGAAGCCTGCTGGGCTATAGTCAACAGCGTTGCAAAGAGTCAGACATGACTCAAGCGACTTAGGACTTAGCCTGTATGAAATCCAAAAAGACACGTTAATGATCAGCTGGCGGCGTGAAAAAGCTGGAGATGACCCAGATGACAAATATCCAGCTCTCTTGGAACCCTCGTTTCCAAAGTTGCTCTGGCAGCCAACACCCAGTAGGCACATGAAGAAAATAGAGGGCTCCTCAAAGGAGGTTTGTGTTTGCCAGAGTTGAAGAAACACTCAATTACATATTTTTTTGTAGCTTAATTTTCTACAGCCAGTTCTCAATCAAGTGCAAGAGGGGCTGGTCATTAGAAGTTAGCTGGGATCCAAGAGGAAAAGAAACAATACTGGTGAAGAGCAAACCAGCCTTCAGCTAAGAGGTTTTAAAGTACAGAGGCGGGGGCACCACACGAGCTGATCCTCACTCAGATCTAGCGGGACCCCCAAAGCCTGACGGCTGAGAGATTCTAGTTTGTGTCCACGTTAGGAATGGCTGACTTAGGAAGAAGAACTTGAGGCAAACAGAAACTTCCATGGAAAACTTTTAAACAATGTGTGGATAAAAAGCCCTAAAAGATGAGGAGAGAACTGAGTCTCTGGGCCTGAGGAGCCACCGGGACCTTCTCTCTCCCCTCCTGGAGCGGCCTTCCCATGGCCCTCTGCCCCGCACTGGGGACGCTTCTCCGGCTTTCCTGCCTCCACGCCTTCCATACCCCCCTCCATACACTCTCCTCGGCCAGGTACTCTTCTCATTCACTTCACTACTACAGAAAACGCTTTTCTTTGAGCCCAGCCTCACATTTAACTGCCTGCCTATCTAACAACACTTCTACATTAAATGTCCCACTAGAAAAGCAGTACATCTGGAACTGAATTCATCTGCCCTCAAACCAGCTCCTCTTCCTCATGCCCTATTTGCCTAGGCCCTTGAGTCAAAATCCTAGGAATCAAGGATAAATTGGACTTCATAATTAAAAGCTTTTATGCCTCAAAGAATATTACCAAGGGATAGAGAGACGACCTACAGATTAGGAGAAACTTTTTGCAAATCATATTTCTGTTAACGGATTTGTATCTAATATGTATAAAGAACACTTACAACTCAACAGTAAAAAGACAAATAGCCCAATTAAAAAAGGGACAAGGATCTGATGAAAAGATGCTCAGCATCATTAACCATTAGGGAAATGCAAATCAAAACCAAAAGTGATGCCATTTCATACACACAGGATGACAGACAGTAAGTGTTTCTGAGGATGTGGGGAAACCAGAACCCTCATACACTGCTGGTGGGAATGCAAAGTGACACAGCTACACTGGAAAATAGACTGGAAGTTTCTTAAAAGGCTAAATACAGAGTAACGATATGACCTAGCTAGTCACATTCCTAAGTACACATCCAAGAGAAATAAAAACTAATGTTCACACAAATGTTCACAGGAGCATTATTCATACTTAGCCAAAAAGTGAAAATGTGGCATACGATACAATGAAATCATTATTTTATTACTCAGCAATAAAAATATTGATACAAGCTACAACATGAATGCCTTCCCTGGTGGCTCAGAGGGTAAAGTGTCTGCCTGCAATGCGGAATACCCTGAGTCAGGAAGATCCCCTGGAGAAGGAAATGGCGACCCACTCCAGTGTTCTTGCCTGGAGAATCCCATGGACGGAGGAGCCTGGTGGGCTACGGTCCATGAGATCACAAAGAATAGGACATGACTGAGCAACTTCACTTTCACAACATGAATGAGCTCAGAAAACATACTAAGGCAAATTCTAGAGACAGAAAGTACATTAATAGTTGTCGAGGGTTGGGGATGACAGGAGCTTGGAGGAATAACAGATTTAGGGGTTAGAGGTATCTTTTAGGCAAGATATAATGTTCTAAAATTGTGAAGATACACAGCTCTGTGAATATACTAAAAACCACTGAACTGTATAATTTAAATTGGTTTGTGAATTTTATCAGTAAAGGTGTTTCAAAAAGGAAAAGCTGTAACTCAACAACAAAAAAACACCTCATTAAAAAATGGGCAGAGAAACTGAATAGACATTTTTGCAAAAAACATGCAGATGGCCAAACAAGCACATGAAAGATGTTCAACATCACTAGTTACTAGTGATTTTTAAGTTAGAAAAAATTTTAAAATAAGGTATCACCTTACACCTGTAAGAATGGCTGTTATCAAGAAACCAAGAAAAAACATGTACTGGCAATAACGCAGAGAAAGGAACCCTCGTACACTGTTGGTGGTAAAATTGGTGCAGCCAGCATGGAAAACAATATGGAAATTCCTCAAAAAATTAAAACCAGAACTACCATATAATCCAGCTATCCCCCTTCTGGGTATTTATCCAAAGAATACAAAACACTAATTAGAAAAGATACATGCACACCTATGTTCATCACAGCATTATTTACAATAGACAAGATATGGAAGCAATGTAAATGTCCATGAATAGGTGAAGGATAAAGACGAGGTATATAATGGATACTACTTATACATTATTATTTAACTTATATGCAGAGTATCTCATGCAAAATGCTGGGCTGGATGAAGCACAAGCTGGAATCAAGATTGCCGGGAGAAATAGTTATGCAAAGTAATTCAGACAGAGAAAGACAAATACTGTATGCCTTCACTCATGGATGGAATATAAAAAATAAAAACCAAAATAAGTGAATAAACCAAACAAAAACAAACATAGAGAACAAAGTAACGATTAGCAGAAGGGAAGGGGCGGGGATAGGAGGCGGAAGTGGTAAACATGCTATAGTATATACAACGGCAGAAATACAATGTTGTACATATGAAACTTATAGAATGTGATAAACCAGTGCTACCTCAATAAACATGCATTTTTTAAAAAAAGAAAAAGCTATCAAAGTTTTAATCCAGAAACTGAAGCAAGAGAAAAGGTTGCCTCTCCAGATTAATTTATATGACAAAGTTTATGGAGACTTTTGAGTACTTTTTAGGTAACAGGATATAAAAAATATCGTGCGACAGTAATTACTTTCATTCTAGGCTTTTAGAACAAGCCTATGTGTTAAATACAACTGCTTCCTGATTTCCCTTTCAAAATATTTTAACTGTCCTGTGCTGCATGTTTTAATATTATCCGTGGCCTTAAATCCTTAACAGTAGAAAAGACACACCTTTAACTTTATAACAAACAATGAAACCATCACCAATTAAGAATTTGAACTTAAATTTACTAGGTAAAAGTGAGCTTTAGTAACTCCATCTAGACTTTGCTTTAAAGAATCCTGGCAATTTTTCTTAAAATCAGCATCACACAAGGAAAGTGGATGGATGAATCAATTAACAGTATAACTAAGAACTGGGTTTATGGATATGAGTGGGAATCAAACCTAAAGTACTTGAGAACTATAATCACTGTGTACCATATACTGTAACACATTAAAAAAAAAAAAAAAGACTGGTTTAAGTAACTGAAGATTTCATTAGCTTTTACTTTAAATTAGAAGTATTACTCAATGATTAGCTTGATGTGACTTGTCCATAGGAGACATTATCCAAAACAAAAAGGCTTAACCCTATTTTGTCCGGGCACAGAACATTTTCAGGTGCATCTTATTCTAGCCCAGGGAGAGTGCATTCACTGAATTTTACATTAGGCTAGAAAAAAAGGAAATAAAATGCTGAGAAACCTAACACACCCCAAACCTAACTACTTGGATTGTCTGCTTTTTCCCCCCCACCACCACAATCAGTGTTCACTTGCACTCATGTATAAGTGACCCTGGTGGGACTACTGGGCTTCCCTGGTGGCTCTGACAGTGCAATGCGGGAGATCTGGGTTCAATCCCTGGGCTGGGAGGTTCCCCTGGAGGAGGGCATGGCAACCCACTCCAGTCTTCTTGCCTGGAGAATCCCCATGGACTGAGGAACCTGGCGGGCTCTCTTAGGGTCGCAAAGAGTCGGACACCACTGAGCAACTAAAGCACAGCACAGTGGGACTATGCACACAAAAATTACCAGCTGTTCTATGACTGTAAGACACAATTCTATACATAAATAAGTCACTATCATATATACAAGGATCCTTTAAAGATGTACTCATTTCTATTCAAATTTCAGCTTAGTAATTAATATATGCAGTTTACACTAAATGAAAAGGTTTTACATATGTTCTGAATTACAGCCATAGCCACCTAACAAATCTTGGGTGTCCCTATTTGTCTTTTATAATCTACCCTCTAAAACCTGAAATTTAGCAGTTATTTAACTTTAGGGTTTCATGTACCTCTCAAAGGATCTAATGAAACTATGAACTGTCTTGAAAAAAGTACACATATACACATTCCCTCTGAAGCCCTTCACAGAGCCTACATCAGACTTCCCATCACCTGCCAATCAGTAAAAACTTCTTAACCTTGTACTCTGAGTACTTCATAATGTAGTCACTGTTAATTCAACTAATCTATCTCCAGTCCTTTCCAACTACAACCACCAGTCAGGTCTACCTCCTCACCGTGTGTGTGTCCTTTAGTTATGTCTGACTCTTTGCAAACCCATGAACTGTAGCTCACCAGGCTCCTCTGTCCATGAGATTCTCCAGACAAGAATACTGGAGTGGGTTGCCATGCCCTCCTCCTCCAGGGGATCTTCCCGATCCAGGGATCGAACCCAAGTCTCTCACATTGCAGGCAGACTCTTTACTGTCTGAGCCACACACCATCCTTTATTTCTGGCTTGCCTTCAGGGATTCCCCTTGTTGCTTTCCTGCACCAATGTCTGCTTTCGACAAAGTCTTTCTGTGAACCTCAAACACCTCCCTAGCCATGAGGGTTTCCATCTTCCTAAAATCAAATCATCTGATTCTTTCTGAATTTGGAATCATGTTATCTACAACTCTTACAAAACACTGCATGTTCCATACTGTATCACACAAGGTTATAAAGAAAAAACTTAAGAAACATTAAGACTTGAAAAACTTATTTTTAAACTATATGTTTGTTACATTTCAGAGAATATGCCCAATGTTTTCCTTCAGCTTCTCTAAAGCTTTTCACGTGAAGCATCTCAAACTCTGTGCATTGATTTACGTGTGTCTTCAGCTAGTGGCTCATACGGTTAAAAAAAAAAAAAAAATATATATATATATATATATATACGCCTGCAATGAAGGAGACGTGGGCTCAACCCCTGGGTCAGGACGATTCCCGGAAAAGGAAATGGCAACTACTCCAGTATTCTTGCCTGAAGAATTCCATGCATAGTCCATGGGTTCACAAAGATTTGGACATGAATGAGTGACTAATACTTTCACTCAATTTCTAGCCAATAAGACTCTTCAGTGCAGAGATGGTAGCGACTGCACCTTTGTGTCCCCCAAAATATCCAACACAAAGTGAGGAAATACTTGATACGGAACACCTGAACATCTGAGCATCAGTGTCTTTTGAGCATATCACACATCCTATATCTCCAATTAGAAGATTTTTCAGAACTATTTTTTTTTCCTACTGAAAAGTCAAATAATGTTCTACCCTTGACAAGATAAGTGAAACACTTAACAAGTAAGAAGTCACTAACTATCCAAAACAGTGATTTAGACCCATCCAGCATGTACTCATTGATATCTCAGCTCTGCTCCAAAACAGACCTTCCAATATACCAAGTTCAGTTCAGTTCAGGTGCTCAGTCATGTCCAGCTCTGGGACCCCATGAACCGCAGCACGCCAGGCCTCCCTGTCCATCACCAATTCCCGGAGTTTACCCAAACTCATGTCCATTGAGTGGATGATGCCATCCAACCATCTCATCCTCTGTCGTCCCCTTCTCCTCCTGCCCCCAATCCCTCCCAGTGTCAGGGCCTTTTCAAATGAGTCAGCTCTTCGAGTCAGGTGGCCAAAGTATTGGAGTTTCAGCTTCAGCATCAGTCCTTCCAATGAATGTTCAGGACTGATTTCCCTTAGGATGGACTGGTTGGATCTCCTTGCAGTCCGAGGGACTCTCAAGAGTCTTCTCCAACACCACTGTTCAAAAGCATCAATTTTTCGGTGCTCAGCTCAGTCATCCATACATGACCACTGGAAAAACTATAGCCTTGACTAGATGGACTTTTGTTGGCAAAGTAATGTCTCTGCTTTTCAAAATGCTCTCTAGGTTGGTCATAACTTTCCTTCCAAGGAGTAAGCGTCTTTTAATTTCATGGCTGCAATCACCATCTGCACTGATTTTGGAGCCCAAAAAAATAAAGTCAGCCACTGTTTCCACTGTTTCCCCATCTATTTGCCATGAAGTGATGGGACCGGATGCCATGATCTTAGTTTTCTGAATGTTGAGCTTTAAGCCAACTTTTTCACTCTCCTCTTTCACTTTCATCAAGAGGCTCTTTAGTTCTTCACTTTCTGCTGTAACTGTGGTGTCATCTGCATATCTGAAGTTATTGATATTTTTCCTGGCAATCTTGATTCCAGCTTGTGCCTCATCCAGCCCAGCGTTTCTCATGATGTACTCTGCATATAACTTAAAAAATATATCAAGAATTCTTATCTAATGAACATTAACCAAGGAGGCTGACAAAGATGGCTACTACACATACACACACAAATCCCAAAGTCAAAGTTATTATCCTTTAGTATTACTGCAAACAAAAGTTAACTCAATATGAAAACAAACTCAAAAATGGAAACAGAAAACATCCAGATTATAAACACGCACAGAGGCAGTAAAACAGCATGCTACTGCTACTGCTAAGTCACTTCAGTCGTGTCCGACTCTGTGCGACCCCATAGACAGAAGCCTACCAGGGTCCCCCTTCCCTGGGATTCTCCAAGCAAGAACACTAGAGTGGGTTGCCATTTCCTTCTCCAGTATAAAAGTATATAAACTTTTTAAAAAATTCTTAAACATGATATAAAAGTTTATGACCAACTGATTCATGCTACTACATGGATGAACCATAAAAATATTATGTAAAGTGACAGAAGACAGACATAAAATAACACATGCTATATGATTCCATTTATATGAAATATAGACAAATTTATAGAGACAGAAAGTAGTTAGTGACCACCAGGGGTTAGGAGGAAGGGAAAACAAAAAGTGACTGCTAATGGATTTTTGAAGTAATGAAATGTTCTAGAATTAGGTAATGGCTGTACAATTCTGCGAATATAATAAAAACTACTGAACACTTAGAAAGGGTGAATTTCACGGTATGCAAATTATATCTCAATTTTTTAATTTTTATAACTACTTTGGCTATTTTATCTGAAAAAATTGTTTCTTAATAGGAATCTTATTATATAATAGTTTGCTTCTTCAAGCTGATCTACACTATAGTTTATAAACTGGTCCTCTCAGTTCACTTCATCACTCAGTCATGTCTGACCCTTTGCGACCCCATGGACTGCAGCACACCAGGCTTACTTGTGCTTCACCAACTCTGGGAGCTTGTTGAAACGCACGTCCATCAGTTGGTGATGCCATCTAACCATCTCATCCTCTGTCATCCCCTTCTCCTCCTGCCTTCAGTCTTTCCCAGCATCAGGGTCTTTTCACATGAGTCGCCTCTTTGCATCAGGTGGCCAAAGTACTGAAGCTTCAGCATCAGTCCTTCCAATGAGTATTCAGGACTGATTTCCTTTAGGATTAACAGGTTTGATCTTGCAGTCCAAGGGACTCTCAAGAGTATTCTCCAACACCACAGTTCAAAACAGCACTTCTTCAGCACTCAGCTTTCTTTATGGTCCAACTCTGACATCCATACATGACTACTGGAAAAACTATAGCTTTGACTGGACGAACCTCTGTTGCAAAGTAATGTCTCTGCTTTTGAGTATGCTGTCTAGACTGGTCATAGCTTTTCTTCCAAGGAGCAATCATCTTTTAGTTTCATGGCTGGAGCCCAAGAAAATAAAGTCTCTCATTGTTTTCATTATTTCCCCATCTAGTTCCCATGAAGTGATGGGACTGGATGCCATCATCTTCATTTTCTGAATACTGAGTTTTAAGCCAGGTTTTTCACTCTCCTTTCACCTTCATCAAGAGGGTCTTTGGTTCCTCTTTGCTTTCTGCCATAAGGGTGGTGTCATCTCCATATCTGAGGTCACTGATATTTCTCCCAGCAATCTTGATTGCAGCTTGTGCTTCATCCAGCACAGCATATCGCATGATGTACTCTGCATATAAGTTAAATAAGCAGGGTGACAATATACAGCCTTGACGTACTCCTTTTCCTATTTGGAACCAGTCTGTTGTTCCATGTCCAGTTCTAACTGTTGCTTCCTGACCTGCATACAGATTTCTCAAGAGGCAGGTCAGGTGGTCTGGTATTCCCATCTCTTTCAGAATTTTCCACAGTTTATTGTGATCCACACAGTCAAAGGCTTTGGCATAGTCAATAAATCAGAAATAGATGTTTTTCTGGAACTCTCTTGCTTTTTCGATGATCTGACCAATGCTGGCAATCTTATCTCTGGTTTATCTGCCTTTGAATAGTTTGAACATCTGCAAGTTCTTGGTTCACATACTGTTGAAGCTTAGCTTGGAGAACTTTGAGCATTACTTTGTTAGCATGTGAAATGAGTGCAACTGTGCGGTAGTTTGAACATTCTTTGGCATTGCCTTTCTTTGGGATTGGAATGAAAACTGACCTTTTCCAGTCCTGTGGCCACTGCTGAGTTTTCCAAATTTGCTGGCATACTGAGTGCAGCACTTTCACAGCATCATCTTTTAGGACTTGAAATAGCTCAGTTGGAATTCCATCACCTCCACTAATTTTGCTTGTAGTGATGCTTCCTAAGGCCCACTTGACTTTGAATTGCAGCATGTCTGGCTCTGGGTGAGTGATCATGTATGTATGTATGTATGTATGTATGTATGTATATGTGAGTGTATGTATGTATAAGAACTATGTATAGTTCTTCTGCATATTCTTGCCACCTTTTCTTAATATTGTCTGTTTCTTTTAGGTCCATACCTTTTCTGTCCTTTATTGTGCTCATCTTTGCATGAAATGGTCCCTTGGTATCTCTAATATTCTTGAAGAGATCTCTAGTCTTTCCCATTCTATTGTTTTCTTCTATTTCTTTGCAATGATCACAGAGAAGGCATTCTTATCTCTCCTTGCTATTCTTTGGAACTCTGCATTTCCTACTAACCCCCTTTTAAAACCACAGCTTTAAGATTTCCTCAATGATAACTACCACCTTGCCAACATTTATAAATAGAAATTTTTCGTAAGAATCTGTATTTCTGGCTTCCTACAAAAAAAACTGGAGTTTTCAAAATACTAGGCACACCTTCCCAGCAATAACGGACTGGAGCTGATTAGCAGCTAACATACCTGTCATCTGCCATGATCTCCATCATCCCCAATTGTCTCCTAGATACTGAAGCCAAGTATCAGCTGCCATTCAGCTCGCTGTTTGTGAGTTTTTATCCCTTATCCAAAGAAAGACCATCTACCTTTCTTATTAACGTATACTATGAATCACTGCTGATAAAATATAACCCTGTAATTGGTCTAAGGGTACAAATGTCCAGCTATAAGATGAGAAAGTTCTGGAGGTCTAGTGAACAGTGCAATGAGTATAATTTACAATGCTCTATTGTATATACATAATTGAAAGCTGCTATAAGACATAGACCTCAAATACTGAAAGTTGTTACAAGACATAGATCTTATATATTATTTACACACAAAATGATAATTATATGAAGGGACAGATGTGACTGTAGCCACGGAATTAAAAGATGCTTGCTCCTTGGGAGGAAAGCTATGACAAACAGCGTATTAAAAAGCAGAGACATCACTTTGCCGACAAAGATACAGATAGTCAAAGGTATGGTTTTTCCAGTAGTCATGTATGGATGTGAGAGTCGGACTATAAAAAAAGCTGCATGTTGAAGAATTAATGCTTTCTAATTATGGTGCTGAAAAAGACTCTTGAGAGTCCCTTGGACTGCAAAGAGATACAACCCGTCAGTCCTAAAGGAAATCAACCCTGAATATTCATTGAAAGGATTAATGCTAAAGCTAAAGCTTCGATACTTTGGCCACCAGATGCAAAGAGCTGACTCACTGGAAAAGACCCTGATGATGGGAAAGATTGAAGGCAAAAAGAGAAGCGGGTGGCAGAGGATGAGATGGTTAGATAGCATCACCGACTCAGCAGATGTAAATCTGACCAAGCTCTGGAAGATAGTTAAGGACAAAGGAGCCTGTCATACTGCAGTCCATGGGGTTGCAAAGAGTGAGACACAACTTAGTAACTGAACAACAACATGGAAGTGTTGACTAACTTACTGTAGTAACCCATTTCACAACACATTCATGTATCAGAGCAGTGTTGTACACTTCAAACTCACATGTTATATATGAATAATAACTCCATAAAGTTGGAAAATGTACAAAAAAGATCTTCACGACTCAGATAATCATGATGGTGTGACCACTAACACTCACCTAGAGCCAGACCTCCTGGAATGTGAAGTTAAGTGGGCCTTAGAAAGCATCACTACGAACAAAGTTAGTGGAGGTGATGGAATTCCAGTTGAGCTGTTTCAAATTCTAAAAGATGACGCTGTGAAAGTGCTGCACTCAATAAGTCGGTAAATTTGGAAAACTCAGCAGTGGCCACAGGACTGGAAAAGGTCAGTTTTCATTCCAATCCCAAAGAAAGGCAATGCCAAAGAATGCTCAAACAATCGCACAATTGCACTCACCTCACACACTAATAAAGTAATGCTCAAAATTCTCCAACCCAGGCTTCAGCAATACATGAACCGTGAATAATACGTGAACCATGAACTTCCAGATGTTCAAGCTGTTTTTAGAAAAGGCATAGGAACCAGAGATCATTGTTAGATCATCTGTTAAATCATCGAAAAGGCAAGAGAAACATGTTCCAGAAAAACATCTATTTCTGCTTTATTGACTATCCCAAAGCCTTTGACTGTGTGGATCACAATAAACTGTGGAAAACTCTGAAAGAGATGGGAATACCAGATCACCTAACCTGCCTCTTGAGAAATCTGTATGCAGGTCAGGAAGCAACAGTTAGAACTGGACATGGAACAACAGAATGGTTCCAATGTGGGAAAGGAGTCTGTCAAGGTTGTATATTGTCACTCTGCTTAATTAACTTATATGCAGAGTACATCATGCGATATGCTGGGCTGGATGAAGCACAAGCTGCAATCAATAGCTGCAAGCACAGCTTGCAAACAAGCTGCCGGGAGAAATATCAATAACCTCAGATATGGCGATGACACTATCCTTATGGCAGAAAGCAAAGAGGAACTAAAGACCCTCTTGATGAAGGTGAAAGGAGAGTGAAAAACCTGGCTTAAAACTCAATATTCAGAAAACGAAGATGATGGCATCCAGTCCCATCACTTCATGGGAACTAGATGGGCAAACAATGGAAACAATGAGAGACTTTATTTTCTTGGGCTCCCAAATCACTGCAGTGATGACTGCAGCCATGAAACTAAAAGACGCTTACTCCTTGAAAGGAAAGTTATGACCAGTCTAGACAGCATATTCAAAAGCAGAGGTATTACTTTGCCAACAAAGGTCCATCTAGTCAAGGCTATGGTTTTTCCAGTAGTCATGTATGGATGTGAGAGTTGGACTATAAAGAAAGCTGAGCGCCGAAGAATTGATGCTTTTGAACTGTGGTGTTGGAGAAGACTCTTGAGAGTCGCTTGGACTGCAAGGAGATCCAACCAGTCCATCCTAAAGGAGATCAGTCCTGGATATTCATTGGAAGGTCTGATGTTGAAGCTGAAACTCCCAATACTTTGGCCACCTGATGCAAAGAGCTGACTCATTTGGAAAGACCCTGACACTGGGAGGGATTGAGGGCAGGAGGAGAAGGGGACAACAGAGGATGAGATGGCTGGATGGCATCACCGACTCAATGGACATGGATTTGGGTGAACTCCGGGAGTTGGTGATGGACAGGGAGGCCTGGCGTGCTGCAGTTCATCGGGTTGCAAAGAGTTGGACACAACTGAGCAACTGAACTGAACTGAACTGAAAAGTTGGAAAATAAATTTTAAATGCAACCATGCAAGGAGAAAAAAACTTGACAGTGACACCTGTTGAATAAAAGCCTGCAATTGTTACAGATTCATGCTGTATAAACACATCAAAGTGGGAAAAAAGTCAAGGGAAAAATTCATGTTTCCACTCCTACAAACAGCAGACATTCCTTTTATTTCATTTACAGTTATTTTCACCTACTAATAAAAAATAGTACAGTAATAACTCTTTACCCCCATATTGGGGTTGGCACAAAATGAGGGAGAGCTGTCTCATTCACTGATTGGATAGGAAAACAAACTACTGTGTTTACTCACTGATTCTATGTTTAAACCAACTATAACCCCCCTACACTTATGTGCACAAAGAAAAACAACCCCTACCTATGTTTAGTTTCTATGTAACAGACTTTAACAATGGGAAAAAGCAAAATACAGTGTAAATATGGAAATAACAGAGAAAAGCTCAAGTGAAAATGAGGACTGAGTAAAATGCTGTCAAGCACCTTCCAGCTTTACAATTCTGTGCATTTAAACAGATCTCCTCCTTTCCTCCAAGTAAAACAATTCATCTAGCTGAATGGCCTGTTCGTAGATGGAAAAGGTTAAAATGGTATTTGCAGGCTTCCCTTGGGGCTCAGTTGTAAAGAATTTACCTGCCAAAGCAGGAGACAGGGGTTCAATCTCTGATCCGGGAAGATCCAAAATGCCTAGGATCAAGTAGGCCCGTGGGCCACGATTATTGAGCCTGTACTCTAGAGTCTGGGAGCTGCAGTTACTGAAGCCCGTGCTCTAGAGTCTGTGCTCCACAGCAAGTGAAACCACTGCAGTGAAAAGCCTGTGCACTCTCTATTCGGGGCTCAGCAGTCAAGAATTTACAAGCCAATGCGGGGGACTCAAGAGATGAGGTTCCACTCCTGGGTGGGAAAGATCCTCCGGAGAAGGAAATGGCAACTCACTCAGGTATTCCTGCCTGAAAAATTCCATGGACAGAGGAACCTGGCGGGCTACAGGACATGGGGGCTGCAAAGAGCTGGACAGGACTAAGCACGCAACCGCTCACTTAAAGCCCATGCAGCAACAAAGACACCCAGCACAGCCAAAAATAAATAAAACTATTTAAAAAAATATATATTTGCATTCCATTTCATTTTTACCATTATTTTCAATAGCTAATAAAATGTCAACATACAAGATGACTTCTAAAAGTGGCTATTCCCTTTAAACCCGGCAAAAACAAACTCACTTTTAGAAGTCTTCCAAAAGACAGACCAAATGAGCCAACTGCTAGTAGTTTAGCGGTAAACCCTAACGCTCTTTCCCCCATCTGAGCCATGCCACTTCATTAACTTGCCCAAATAGCTTCAAGTTTACAGGTGACATTTTACATATCATCCTTAGTTCAGTTCAGTCACTCAATCATATCCAACTCTTTGCGACCACATGGACTGCAGCACGCCAGGCCTCTCTGTCCATCACCAACTCCCGGAGCTTACTCAAACTCATGTCCATTGAGTCGGTGATACCATCCAACCATCTCATCCTCTGTCATCCCCTTCTCCTCCCGCCTTCAATCTTTCCCAGCATCAGGCTCTATTCAAATGCAAAATCTTTATCATCCTTACCATGGACATTATATCTAAAACTGGAGTAGCATCACAATTGCTTCATGACTGCAGTTCCTAAATACACAAAGGTGCAACTAAGTTTTATGTGCAACTGAAACTACAACCCTGTTTCTGTAAAATGAGATGCTCTCTTTACTAAAAGTTAACCAAGTTTCTAATGCACACAGTGATCCAAATAACTTTCTTCAAAAGTGTAGGACTAAAAACAAAAACTGTTACCTCAACTATAAGTTATGGAAACACAACGCGACACTGGATCAGTAAAGATTAGTGGAGTACCTAGATCGGAGTTTCACACCATTAAAAGCGTAACGTGAATTAACTGTACAGTGATTAGCATGAACTGGTTTATGCTTTACCTGTTATTCTTTAATAGTGCTGCCCCACAGAACTTTTTGATACAGATGCTCCACATCTGTGCTGTGCAATACCACAGTCAAGAGCAGCACAGGGTATGGGACACTTGAAATGTGGCTAGCAGGAATGACGAACTGAATTTATTTTATTTAAAAGTAAAGTTAATTTAAGTTGCCACATGCGGCTACTGGCTTTCATATTGGACAATGCGGTTCAACGATTTGAAATACAATGTATAAACTTGACTAAAATGTTACAGTTTTTCAAAGTATCAAGTCTTGATGACCGTAACACCAACTAAAACCTTCCTGATATCAAATGATACATACACAAGTTCAACCATCGGCCTCCACAGAAAAGTCACTAATGACATGACACTACTTACATTCAAATTTTAAGGTACAATATTTGCTAAGAGACAATATTGAAAAATACATCTCAAGTTTTCCCCCACCGTTTTTCAAAAGGGGATTTCACTTCTGAAACAGTTTCCCAATGCATCCAACTACCTTCCCTTTAAATCCGCTCAATACCTTCTGTTCAGAAAAACAAATGGCAGAAAAACAAATTCTCAGGACGAATAAGCCTACTGCGACTCGGTGTATTTCACACGTTCATTTCCTTTTTCCTTCAGAGGGCATTTCAAATGTTTGTATTGCCTAGAGTCTTGCTCCCCATCATTCAACGTTTTAAGGTAGACAAATCATTCCGATATAGTGGCGATTTCGTCCCTAGACACAAAAGTATCTCCTCCATCAAAGAGTGTCACGATTCTTTCCCGCACTTCAGGTGTTCGGGAACCCGCTCTTCCTGAGTCAAGAAAAGTAACCAAAATGGTGCACAAAACGTCAGAAGAAAACGAGTCTGGGAACTTGCAAGGTGAATAACTTAGTCCTTGAGCGGGGGAAAAAAAAAAATCAACCTCCTTTGACCCGGAGAGGCGGCCTCCAACTTACCCGGCGACGCCCACAGGCGGACAAGGTCGTGACCCGCGGTCCCGGCCCGGGCGGCGGGAAGCCACCTGTTAGGCCCGGGCCTCACTCACCTGGACGAGCGAAGGCGCGGACCCGGACGCGGGCGCCCGGCGCGAGCGCGGACCCGCCCCTCAGGCGGCGGCGGCGGCGGCGGCCGGAGGCGGCGGCACGTGGGCTCCCCCGGGCCGGGCGGCTCTGACAGGAGGACCCCGCGACCCCCGGGGCGCCCCCGCCGGCCTCACGCTGCCCAGCCCANTTTTTTTTTTTTGAGTTTTCATATTGTTTATGGGATTCTCAAGGCAAGAATACTGAAGTGGTTTGCCATTCCCTTCTCCAGTGGATCACATCCAGAATTCATGTCTAAAATGATGGAAGGAAAGATATCATGTAGATGTGACCACCTGGGTAATAACTGTGAACTAGGCAACCACACTCAAGTTACTTGCTGTGCTACAGTGTGGTGGGTATTTACCAGCACTTTACATGGGTTATGTCCTTTAAATTTTTCAGTAACCTTTTAGGGTTGGGAAACCGGGGCCCAAAGATAGGTGTGCCCTTAGTAGGGCCTGAATATACAAGGACCTGGAAAGCCAAAAGCTTCCTCGTTTATGTTGTAGGAGATAGACAACTACTGATAACTTTTGAGCAGATAATCCTTATAAAATGATTTTTATGATGAACCTGAAATATATGGAAAATGCGTAAAAGAAACTGCCAAAGCAGCAAAGGTATGTTCAGGGACCTAGAGCATAGAACTGGAAGACCTCATATGCATATGAAGGCGTTTCTGGAGATGAAGAAATAAAGTATGAAGGAGAAGCAGTCTCCATAACAATAATGTGTGAGAATTTGTCAGACTTAATGAGAAATGAGTTATCAGATCAAAGGAAGATGCTTAGGCTCAAGTGGCATAATTTTTTTTTAATTGAGACCCATACATAATAGTGAAATTAGAGAATACCAAAGACTTGGTCTTTCTTACCAAGTAAGAAATGTTCAAAGATACCACTGAGAAAAGTGAACTTATTTAAAAGGAATGACAGCCATCCCATTAGCAAATTTATTAGCAACAATTGGCTACAGAAGACATTGAAAATATCTGCAGTGTATTGAGGGTCCATAACCGAGAAGCTAGAACTCTATTCCTAGCTAAACCATCTTTCTCAAGAGGAAGAACAGAATAAACACATTTTTAAAATTTAGGACTTACAGATGATCATTGAAAAAAATACAAAAGAAAACACTCCAACATGAAAAAAGCTGAACCCCAAAGGAATAAGTAAATGAGTGGGAGAAGGAAGAATAAACAAATAAATCAGTGGATATCTTGGTTAATCCAAATCAGCAGTATTTTTTAAAAAGACTAGTACTTGGGAATTTTAAAACCCTGTGAAATTAAGTTATTAGCCCTTCAAAATGTGGTGAAAAAAGTCTCACTGTGCGACTGTCTGACTCTTTGTGATCCCATGTACTGTAACCAGCCTAGCTCCTTTGTCCATGGAATTCTCCAAGCAAGAATACTGGAGTGGGTTGCCATTCGCTTCTCCAGGAGATCTTCCAACCCAGGGATCAAACCTAGGTCTCCTGTGTTGCAAGCAGATTCTTTCCCAACTGAACCACTAAGGAAGCCAAAATGTGGTAGATGATGGCAGAAAGGACTTCTGAGTTAAACATGACTTTTTTTTAATTCAGAAGGAGTGAGGTAGTTTTAAATTTTAGACTTTGACAGGCTACTACATTAGTAAAAGCTTTTTGTTTCAAACAATAAAATCTAAGCAAGAATTTCTTAAATTGACCTTCTGCAGCTCCCAGACTCACTGGGAGAGATGAAAAAAACCAAGCTTGGGCTGAGCTTATAGAAAAAGTGCTCTAAACCATGTGATAGAGCTGGTGTGATAAAGATACTGCTGCTGTTCCCAACAACCAAATGCTAGGAGCTCAACCTCTCTTTGGAGAAGGCAATGGCAACCCACTCCAGTACTCATGCCTGGAAAATCCCATGGGCAGAGGAGCCTGGTGGGCTGCAGTCCATGAGGTCGCTAAGAGTCGGACACGACTGAGCGACTTCACTTTCACTTTCACTTTTATGCATTGAAGAAGGAAATGGCAACCCACTCCAGTGTTCTTGCCTGGAGAATCCCAGGGACGGCGGAGCCTGGTGGGCTGCCGTCTCTGGGGTCACACAGAGTTGGACACGACTGAAGCGACACAGCAGCAGCAGCAGCAGCAGCAGCAGCAACCTCTCTTTATCTGCTCCCACCATCAGCATCAATGCCAGTTCTGTGTCAGAAACTTAGTCTTGCAGTCACGGCCACCTCCACAAACTGGATGTTGGCCTCTTCCTACACAAGGACAGTGGGAGTCACATGCAGAGCTTATATCCTTACATCCCCACATTTCCACTTGTGCTCGTTAGCAGGGCCAGTGGTATAGGCCAACATCCTAGCTGCAAGGGAGGCAGGGAATTGGAGTTCTCAATTTTATAGTGGGGAATAGGTATCTATATCCAGGGAATCATCCCAAATATAAAAGGCTTTTTAAAAGATTATGACAGCCTTGAATATGACAGGATCTACTAGTGATATACTTACTAAACCCAGAAGGAGATTCACCAAAATAAGAGAAATAGAATGTGTACCTTCTAAACCTATATATAGAGAAAAACAAAATGACCTAGAGAAAAGTCTAGGTTAGCAGATAAGAAGGAAAAAAAAAAAGCAAACTAAAGTTATGATAAATAGGAAACTCCAATTAGATTGTAGAAAGAAGTCCAAGTATATTCAGTTCAGTTCAGTTCATTTCAGTCACTCAGTCCTGTCCGACTCTTTGCGACCCCAAGAACTGCAGCAGGCCAGGCCTCCCTGTTCATCACCAACTCCCGGAGTTCACCCAAATTCGTGTCCATCGAGTCGGTGATATTATTAATCACAAAAAATATATATGGTTTAGACCTGTCTTTTAAAAAGTAACAACACCAAAAAGAAAAAGTTGCTCAGTTGTGTCCAATTCTTTGCGACCCCATGGACTATAACTCACCAGGCTCCTCTGTCCATGGGATTTTCCAGACAGGAATACTGAAGTGGATTGCCATTCCCTTCTCCAGGGGATCTTCCTGATCCAGGGATCAAACCCAGGTCTTCTGCATTGCAGGTAGTTTCTTTACCATCTGTGCCAGTTGGATCCCCAAAAGCAACAACAACACAACAAATCATTCAGACTAGATTTTTAAAGAAACCCAACTATATGCTGTTTGCAAGATACATGGTTAGAACATAGAAGAAATTTGAGGAAAGGTGATTAAAGAAAACTATATACCGAGAAAATACTAACCAAAAAATTGTTCCTCTAATAACATTAATACCAGATGTAATTTAAGCAAGAAGGATTAATTGAGATAAAGAGGTGATTTGTAGGAGTCATAAAAGGAATTATCCCCCATGATATATTCATAAACTTGCATGCACTTAACCACATAAAGCAAAATTTAAAGGGACTCCATAGAGAAATTGGCAGAGGTACCATTTAAAAACAAATAGACAAGCAGACAAAACATTAAAATATCATTAAATCAATAAGCTTCATACCATGTGAGATACCATAATCTATAGAAAAAAAATAGTTCATGCTACTTCTCCAAGACGCTAAGTACAGCCATTTTACATGTAGACTTTACCAACATACAGGAAAAAATGCCTTTTGTTTGTTATGTTTCACAAGGAAAAACTGAGAACCAAGTATAACCAAGACTGATGATGACCAAGTGCTGGTCAGTCATCTTGTCTTCCAAACCAACCCTGGACCTGTCCAGTTCTTTGACAAGAGCAATTATTTCAACAGGGCCCTTGGAACCATTTCATTGAGTCAAAAGCTCTTCTGAGGGGGTCTCTGCTTAACTGCTTTAATTATCTCTCTGCTGGTAATTGCTCCACTGTGGTTGAAATACATGGAAAATGCATATAATAGACCGTCTAAGGTAAAAATATACAGTTGTATACAGAGTTTGATATAAACTTGTAACCAAGCAAGCAAATATCTGAACAACAACAAAAAATTGTTTTAACTCTCAAAGGAAGTACTTGTTGTTTAGTCACTTAGTCATATCTGGCTTTGTGTGACCCCATGAACTTGTAGCCCACCAGGCTCTTCTGTCCATTGCATTTCCCCAGGCAAGAATACTGGAGTGTGTTGCCGTTTCTTCTCCAGGGGATCTTCTTGATCCAGGGATCAAGCCTGCATTTCCTGCATTGTCAGGGGGTTTCTTTACCACTGAGCCACCAGGGAAGACCATACAAGAAAATAGACTGCAACATTAAATAAAGTTTTGAGTGAAAGAAATACGAATCCTTTTTTCTATTTTTCTGTATTGTGCATATTTTATTTAGTGAGAACTGTCTCAGTAGTTTACAGATGTATTGGCGCTTCATGATTTCATTACTTCATTGGAATAAAAAAGGCATGAGATGTAGAAAATGGCAAAAAGAAAGTGTGGCTGTATCAATAAGCACATTAAATGTGATTGGACTGAACACCTTACTGAAAAGGCAGATTTTATCAGGCTGANAACCCTCCTCCACCCTAACCACCATTTAATTTGTGTCTAATAATTTCACCATTTGTAAAAACTAAGCATAACATTATCTGGCCTACACATCTCATACAACTAAATAAGATAATGATATGAAAGGCTGTAGGAACTCTGCAGAACCGTTCAAATATAATGTTGTTATTGTAGCAACTACATTTCCATTATCAGGACAGAGGGTAACAGTCATTCTGCAAAATAGGAATAAGAAATCTATGTAATTTAGCAATAGGATTCAATAAGGATTATATTCAAATTCTGACAATAATTTTTATATCTTTATAAGGTTATTCCAGCCTATATATATATATAAAATATTTGAATATTAAATCTATAGTATTGAAAAGACTTCTGTAATTAAAGCTGATGAGGCCAAGAGCTAAAATGGTGTCAGTAACCTCTCTCCAGGTCTTGTCACCCCATCCTTTTCTAACTGTCACTTTGATTCTCCTTTACTGAACCCAGCCTCTGAACTCACATCTTAAGTACTCTGCAGTCTGTTTCCTTTTCAAAAGGAAACCTCAAATTTTAAAAGGATCAAGAAATAACTGATAAGTTAGGCTAGACTTCTGTGCCCGTGCTTCAGCCAGTTACTACAACAAGCAGGATCTGAGAACTGAGGATAGCTTCCATAGTTCAGTTGCTCAGTTGTGACCAACTCTTTGCAACTCCATGGATTGCAGCACACCAGGCTTCCCTGTCCTTCACCGTCTCCCAGAGTTTGCTCAAATTCATGTTCATTAAGTCGGTAATGCCACCCAACCATCTCATCCTCTGTCATGCCCTTCTCCTCTTGCCTTCAATCTTTCCCACCATAAGGATCTTTTCCAGTGAATTGGCTCTTCCTGTCAGGTGGCTGAAGTATTGGAGTTTCAGCTTCAGCATCAGTCCTTCCAATGAATATTCAGGATCTGGTTGGATCTCCTTGCAGTCCAAGGGACTCAAGAGTTTTCTCCAACACCACAGTTCAAAGCATCATTTCTTTGGTGCTTAGCCTTGTTTATGGTCCAACTTTCACATCCATACATGACTACTGGAAAAACCACAGCTTTGACTGTATGGGCTTTGTTGGCAAAGTAACTTCTCTGTTTTTTAATATGCTGTCTAGATTTGTCATAGCTTTTCTTCCAAGAAGCAAGTGTCTCCTAATTTCATAGCTGCAGTCATGGTTTGGAGCCCAAGAAAATCAAGTCTGTCACTGTTTCCAATATTTCCCTATCTATTTGCCATGAAGTGATGGGACCCGATGCCATGATTTTAGGTTTTTGAATGCTGAGTTTTAAGCCAGGTTTTTCAGTCTCCTCTTTCGCTTTCATCTAGAGGCTCTTTAGTTCCTCTTTGCTTTCTGTGGTATCATTTGCATATGTGAGGTTATTGATATTTCTCCAGGAAATCTTGATTCCAGTTTGTGTTTCATCCAGCCTGGCATTTCGCATGATGTACTCTGCATATAAGTTAAATAAGCAAGGTCACAAATACAGCCTTGATGGACTCCTTTCCCAGTTTGGAACCAGTCCATTGTTCATGTCCAATTCTAACTGTTGCTTCTTGACCTGCATGCAGATTTTGCAGGAGGCATGTAAGATGGTCTGGTATTCCCATCTCTTTAAGGATTTCCCACAGTTTGTTGTGATCCACACAGTGAAAAGCTTTGGCATAGTCAATGAAGTAGAGGTAGTTGTCTTTCTGGAACTCTCTTGCTTTTTTGATGATCCAGCGCATGTTGGCAATTTGATCTCTGGTTCCTCTGCCTTTTCTAAATCCAGCTTGTACATCTGGAAGTTCACAGTTCACATACTGTTGAAGCCTGCCTTGGAGAATCTTGAGCATTACTTTGCTAGCATGTAAGATTAGTGCAGTTGTGCGGTAGTTTGAACATTCTTCGGCATTGCCTTTCGTTGGGATTGGAGTGAAAACTGACCTTTTCCAGTCCTGTGACCACTGCTGAATTTTCCAAATTTGCTGGCATATTGAGTGCAGCACTTTCACAACATCATCTTTTAGGATTTGAAATCGCTCCACTGTAATTCCATCACCTCTACTACCTTTGTTCATAGTGATGCCTCCTAAGGCCCACATGACTTCACATTCCAGGATGTCTGGCTCTAGGTGAGTGATCACACCATCATGGTTATCTGGCTCATTAAGATCTTCTTTGTATAGTTCTTTTATGTATTCTTGCCACCTTTTCTTAGGATCTTCTGCTTCTGTTAGGTCCATACCATTTCTGTCCTTTATTGTGCCCACCTTTGCATGAAATATTTCCTTGTACCTCTAATTTTCTTGAAGAGATCTCTAGTCTTTCCCATTCTATTGTTTTCCTCTATTTCTTTGCATTGATCACTGAGGAAGGCTTTCTTATCTCTCCTTGCAATTCTTTGGAACTCTGAGTTCAGATGGGTATATCTTACCTTTTCTTCTTTGCCTTTAGCTTCTTTTCTTTTCTCAGCTATTTGTGAGGCCTCCTCAGACAGCCATTTTGCCTTTTTGCATTTCTTTTTCTTGGTGATGCTCTTGATCACTGCTTCTTTTACAGTGCTACAAACCTCCGCCCATAGTTTTTCAGACACTCTATCTATCAGATCTAATCCCTTGAATCTATTTGTCTCTTCCACTGAATAATCGTAAGAGATTTGATAGGTCATACCTGAAAGGCCTTGTGGTTTTCCCTACTTTCTTAAATTTAAGTCTGAATTTGGCAATAAGGAGTTCATGATCTGTGCCACAGTCAGCTCCTAGTCTTGTTTTTGTTGACTGTATAGAGCTTCTCCATCTTTGGCTGCAAAGAATATAATCAATCTGATTTCAATATTGACCGTCCAGTGACCACGTGTAGAGTTGTCTCTTTTGTTCTTTGAAGAGGATGTTTGCTATGACCAGTGCATTCTCTAGGCAAAACTCTGTTAGCCTGTGCTGTGCTTCATTTTGTACTCCAAGGCCAAACTTGCCTGTTACTCCAGGTATCTCTTGACTTCCTGCTTTTAAATTCCAGTCCCCTATGATGAAAAGGACATCTTTTTTGAGTGTTAGTTCTAGAAGGTATTGTAAGTCTTCATAGAACTGTTCAACTTCAGCTTCTTCAGCATACTGGTTGGGGTGTAGACTTGGATTGCTGTAATATTGAATGGTTTGCCTTAGAAACAAACAGATCGTTCTGTTATTTTTGAGATTGCACCCAAGTACTGCATTTCGGACTCCTTTGTTGACTGTGAGGGCTTATCCATTTCTTCTAATGGATTCTTGCCCACAGTAGTAGATATAATGGTCATCTGAATTAAATTCACCCATTCCTGTCCATTTTTGTTCACTGATTCCTAATATGTCAGTGTTCACTCTTGGTCACCTATTTGGCCACTTCCAATTTGCCTTGATTCATGGACCTAACATTTTGGATTCATATACAGTGGTGCTCTTTACAGCATCGGACTCTTAACTTCCATCACCAGTCACATCCACAACTGGGTGTTGTTTCTGCTTTGACTTAGCCTCTTCATTCCTTCTGGAGCTATTTCTCCACTCTTGTGCAATAGCACATTGGACACCTACCAGCTTAAGGATTTTGTCTTTCATATTGTTTATGGGATTTTTTTTTTTTGAGTTTTCATATTGTTTATGGGATTCTCAAGGCAAGAATACTGAAGTGGTTTGCCATTCCCTTCTCCAGTGGATCACATCCAGAATTCATGTCTAAAATGATGGAAGGAAAGATATCATGTAGATGTGACCACCTGGGTAATAACTGTGAACTAGGCAACCACACTCAAGTTACTTGCTGTGCTACAGTGTGGTGGGTATTTACCAGCACTTTACATGGGTTATGTCCTTTAAATTTTTCAGTAACCTTTTAGGGTTGAGAAACCGGGGCCCAAAGATAGGTGTGCCCTTAGTAGGGCCTGAATATACAAGGACCTGGAAAGCCAAAAGCTTCCTCGTTTATGTTGTAGGAGATAGACAACTACTGATAACTTTTGAGCAGATAATCCTTATAAAATGATTTTTATGATGAACCTGAAATATATGGAAAATGCGTAAAAGAAACTGCCAAAGCAGCAAAGGTATGTTCAGGGACCTAGAGCATAGAACTGGAAGACCTCATATGCATATGAAGGCGTTTCTGGAGATGAAGAAATAAAGTATGAAGGAGAAGCAGGCTCCATAGCAATAATGTGTGAGAATTTGTCAGACTTAATGAGAAATGAGTTATCAGATCAAAGGAAGATGCTTAGGCTCAAGTGGCATAATTTTTTTTTAATTGAGACCCATACATAATAGTGAAATTAGAGAATACCAAAGACTTGGTCTTTCTTACCAAGTAAGAAATGTTCAGAGATACCACTGAGAAAAGTGAACTTATTTAAAAGGAATGACAGCCATCCCATTAGCAAATTTATTAGCAACAATTGGCTACAGAAGACATTGAAAATATCTGCAGTGTATTGAGGGTCCATAACCGAGAAGCTAGAACTCTATTCCTAGCTAAACCATCTTTCTCAAGAGGAAGAACAGAATAAACACATTTTTAAAATTTAGGACTTACAGATGATCATTGAAAAAAATACAAAAGAAAACACTCCAACATGAAAAAAGCTGAACCCCAAAGGAATAAGTAAATGAGTGGGAGAAGGAAGAATAAACAAATAAATCAGTGGATATCTTGGTTAATCCAAATCAGCAGTATTTTTTAAAAAGACTAGTACTTGGGAATTTTAAAACCCTGTGAAATTAAGTTATTAGCCCTTCAAAATGTGGTGAAAAAAGTCTCACTGTGCAACTGTCTGACTCTTTGTGATCCCATGTACTGTAACCAGCCTAGCTCCTTTGTCCATGGAATTCTCCAAGCAAGAATACTGGAGTGGGTTGCCATTCGCTTCTCCAGGAGATCTTCCAACCCAGGGATCAAACCTAGGTCTCCTGTGTTGCAAGCAGATTCTTTCCCAACTGAACCACTAAGGAAGCCAAAATGTGGTAGATGATGGCAGAAAGGACTTCTGAGTTAAACATGACTTTTTTTTAATTCAGAAGGAGTGAGGTAGTTTTAAATTTTAGACTTTGACAGGCTACTACATTAGTAAAAGCTTTTTGTTTCAAACAATAAAATCTAAGCAAGAATTTCTTAAATTGACCTTCTGCAGCTCCCAGACTCACTGGGAGAGATGAAAAAAACCAAGCTTGGGCTGAGCTTATAGAAAAAGTGCTCTAAACCATGTGATAGAGCTCGTGTGATAAAGATACTGCTGCTGTTCCCAACAACCAAATGCTAGGAGCTCAACCTCTCCTCGGAGAAGGCAATGGCAACCCACTCCAGTACTCTTGCCTGGAAAATCCCATGGGCAGAGGAGCCTGGTGGGCTGCAGTCCATGAGGTCGCTAAGAGTCGGACACGACTGAGCGACTTCACTTTCACTTTCACTTTTATGCATTGAAGAAGGAAATGGCAACCCACTCCAGTGTTTTTGTCTGGAGAATCCCAGGGACGGCGGAGCCTGGTGGGCTGCCGTCTCTGGGGTCACACAGAGCTGGACACGACTGAAGCGACACAGCAGCAGCAGCAGCAGCAGCAACCTCTCTTTATCTGCTCCCACCATCAGCATCAATGCCAGTTCTGTGTCAGAAACTTAGTCTTGCAGTCACGGCCACCTCCACAAACTGGATGTTGGCCTCTTCCTACACAAGGACAGTGGGAGTCACATGCAGAGCTTATATCCTTACATCCCCACATTTCCACTTGTGCTCGTTAGCAGGGCCAGTGGTATAGGCCAACATCCTAGCTGCAAGGGAGGCAGGGAATTGGAGTTCTCAATTTTATAGTGGGGAATAGGTATCTATATCCAGGGAATCATCCCAAATATAAAAGGCTTTTTAAAAGATTATGACAGCCTTGAATATGACAGGATCTACTAGTGATATACTTACTAAACCCAGAAGGAGATTCACCAAAATAAGAGAAATAGAATGTGTACCTTCTAAACCTATATATAGAGAAAAACAAAATGACCTAGAGAAAAGTCTAGGTTAGCAGATAAGAAGGAAAAAAAAAAAGCAAACTAAAGTTATGATAAATAGGAAACTCCAATTAGATTGTAGAAAGAAGTCCAAGTATATTCAGTTCAGTTCAGTTCATTTCAGTCACTCAGTCCTGTCCGACTCTTTGCGACCCCAAGAACTGCAGCAGGCCAGGCCTCCCTGTTCATCACCAACTCCCGGAGTTCACCCAAATTCGTGTCCATCGAGTCGGTGATATTATTAATCACAAAAAATATATATGGTTTAGACCTGTCTTTTAAAAAGTAACAACACCAAAAAGAAAAAGTTGCTCAGTTGTGTCCAATTCTTTGCGACCCCATGGACTATAACTCACCAGGCTCCTCTGTCCATGGGATTTTCCAGACAGGAATACTGAAGTGGATTGCCATTCCCTTCTCCAGGGGATCTTCCTGATCCAGGGATCAAACCCAGGTCTTCTGCATTGCAGGTAGTTTCTTTACCATCTGTGCCAGTTGGATCCCCAAAAGCAACAACAACACAACAAATCATTCAGACTAGATTTTTAAAGAAACCCAACTATATGCTGTTTGCAAGATACATGGTTAGAACATAGAAGAAATTTGAGGAAAGGTGATTAAAGAAAACTATATACCGAGAAAATACTAACCAAAAAATTGTTCCTCTAATAACATTAATACCAGATGTAATTTAAGCAAGAAGGATTAATTGAGATAAAGAGGTGATTTGTAGGAGTCATAAAAGGAATTATCCCCCATGATATATTCATAAACTTGCATGCACTTAACCACATAAAGCAAAATTTAAAGGGACTCCATAGAGAAATTGGCAGAGGTACCATTTAAAAACAAATAGACAAGCAGACAAAACATTAAAATATCATTAAATCAATAAGCTTCATACCATGTGAGATACCATAATCTATAGAAAAAAAATAGTTCATGCTACTTCTCCAAGACGCTAAGTACAGCCATTTTACATGTAGACTTTACCAACATACAGGAAAAAATGCCTTTTGTTTGTTATGTTTCACAAGGAAAAACTGAGAACCAAGTATAACCAAGACTGATGATGACCAAGTGCTGGTCAGTCATCTTGTCTTCCAAACCAACCCTGGACCTGTCCAGTTCTTTGACAAGAGCAATTATTTCAACAACAGGGCCCTTGGAACCATTTCATTGAGTCAAAAGCTCTTCTGAGGGGGTCTCTGCTTAACTGCTTTAATTATCTCTCTGCTGGTAATTGCTCCACTGTGGTTGAAATACATGGAAAATGCATATAATAGACCGTCTAAGGTAAAAATATACAGTTGTATACAGAGTTTGATATAAACTTGTAACCAAGCAAGCAAATATCTGAACAACAACAAAAAATTGTTTTAACTCTCAAAGGAAGTACTTGTTGTTTAGTCACTTAGTCATATCTGGCTTTGTGTGACCCCATGAACTTGTAGCCCACCAGGCTCTTCTGTCCATTGCATTTCCCCAGGCAAGAATACTGGAGTGTGTTGCCGTTTCTTCTCCAGGGGATCTTCCTGATCCAGGGATCAAGCCTGCATTTCCTGCATTGTCAGGGGGTTTCTTTACCACTGAGCCACCAGGGAAGACCATACAAGAAAATAGACTGCAACATTAAATAAAGTTTTGAGTGAAAGAAATACGAATCCTTTTTTCTATTTTTCTGTATTGTGCATATTTTATTTAGTGAGAACTGTCTCAGTAGTTTACAGATGTATTGGCGCTTCATGATTTCATTACTTCATTGGAATAAAAAAGGCATGAGATGTAGAAAATGGCAAAAAGAAAGTGTGGCTGTATCAATAAGCACATTAAATGTGATTGGACTGAACACCTTACTGAAAAGGCAGATTTTATCAGGCTGGATAAAATACCAAGAACTGACTCTGTGTCACAGGTCAGCAAGAGACACACTGAAATTCAAGGATATAAGTAGATATAAAGTAAAGGATGGAAAAGATACAATGTATAAAAAACAGACACAAGAGAATGTAAATGGGTACAACCACTACAAAAAACAGTAAGGAGGTTCCTTAGAAAACTGAAGATAGAATTACGGTATGATCGGCAATCCCACTCCTGGGTGTATATCCAGACAAAATAGTAATTCAAAAAGATACATGCACCCCTATGTTCATAGAAGCACTATTCACAACAGCCAAGACATGGAAGCAATCTAAATGTCCATCGACAGATGAATGGATAAAGAAGATATGGTGCATATATACAATGGAATACTCAGCCATAAAAAAAAAGAATGAGTAATACCATCTGCAGTCACATGGATAGACCTAGAGACTATCATACCAAGTGAAATAAGTCAGAAAGAGACAAATACCATGTGATATGAAACTCCAGTACTTTGGCCACCTCATGCGAAGAGTTGACTCATTGGAAAAGACTCTGATGCTGGGAGGGGTTGTGGGCAGGAGGAGAAGGGGACGACTGAGGATGAGATGGCTGGATGGCATCACGGACTCGATGGACGTGAGTCTGAGTGAACTCCGGGAGATGGTGATGGACAGGGAGGCCTGGCGTGCTGCGATTCATGGGGTCGCAAAGAGTCGGACACGACTGAGCAACTGAACTGAACTGAACTGATCACTTATATGTGGAAGCTCATATATAACACAAATGAACCTATTTACAAAACAAAAGCAGGCTCATAGGCATGGAAAATAGACCTATGGTTGCTAGCAGGAGGGTTTTGGAGGATGGCTGGAGTGGGAGGTTGAGTTTAGCTATGTAAGCTATTATTTATGGAATGGATAAACAGTATGGTCTTACTGAAGACATTTTGATAAAAGGTTGAAGTATCTAGAAGATGTAACAATTATATATACATCTAAGAACCAACTCCTAAAATGTATGAAACAAAACCCAGCAAAAATGAAAGGAGAAATAGACAATCAATAACAGAAATTTCAACAACTTACATTAAATAATTGATAGTACAATTTTAGAAGACTTTCAACAACACTGTCAATCAACTTGCATTAACTAGTATTTATAGAACACTCCACTCAATAATTGCAACATACACGTTTTTTTCCAAGTACACGTGGAACACTTTCTAGGATAGACCATATACTGGAGTCCAAAATAAGTTCCAGTAAAGTAAAGAATATTGAATTTATACAAAGTACATCCTTTGATCACAAATTAGAGATCCATAACAAATAAATCTGAGAAAATACCACAAATTTGGAAGCAACACCCTGCTAGATAACCAATGAGTTAAAGAGGAAATTGTAAGGGAAATTGAATAAGTTGGACTGAATGAAAACAAAAACACAACATATCAAAAGTTATGGGATGGATCTATAACAGTCCTTAGAGTGAAGTATATAGCTTTAGATTCTTATATCAGAAAAGAAAAAAGGTCTTAAATAAGAAATCTAAGCTCCCCCCTAAAAAAACTAGAAAGCAAACCAATGAGTTAAAGAGGAAATTGTAAGGGAAATTGAATAAGTTGGACTGAATGAAAACAAAAACACAACATATCAAAAGTTATGGGATGGATCTATAACAGTCCTTAGAGTGAAGTATATAGCTTTAGATTCTTATATCAGAAAAGAAAAAAGGTCTTAAATAAGAAATCTAAGCTCCCCCCTAAAAAAACTAGAAAGCAGTGAGCAAAAGGGACCCAAAGCAAGAAGGAGGAGTGGAATGATAAGTGTTATAAAAGAAAAACAATAGACAAAAAAATTTTAATTTGGTTCTTAGAAAAGATCAACAAAATTGGCAAATCCTTAACTAGACTGACTAAGGAAACAAGAGAAAAGGCACTAATTATCAGCATCAGGAATAAACAAAGGGTATTGCTAGCAACCCTACAGAAATTAAAAGTATTCTAAGGACATATTATCTGGAGGACAAAATGGCAACTCATTCTTATATTCTTGCCTGGGAAATCCCATGGACAGAAGAGCCTGGAGAGCTACAGTCCCTGGGGTCACAAAAGAGTCAGAGGTGACTGAGAAATAAACAAGGGAATATTACTGACAACTTGACGCCAACAAATTAAAAACCTTGGATTAAGTGACCAAATTTCTAGAAGTACACAAAACCAACTCAAGAAGAAATAGAATATTTGATTAAACCTACAAGTAAAGAATTTTAATTGCTTTTGAATGTGGTGCTGGAGAAGACTTTTGAAGTCCCTTGGGTGGCAAGGAGATCAAACCAGTCAATCCTAAAGGAAATCGGACCTGACTATTCTTTCGAAGGGCTGATGCTGAAGCTCCAGTACTTTGCCCACCTGATGGGAAGAGCCGACTCACTGGAAAAGACCCTGTGCTGGGAAAGATTGAGGCAGGAGGAGAAGTGGGCAACAGAGGATGAGATGGTTGGATGGCATCACCAACTCAGTGGACATGGGTTTAAGCGAACTTTGAGAGATAGTGAAGGATAAGGAGGACTGGCATGCTGCAGTCCTTGAGGTCACAGAATCAGACGAAACTAAGCAACTGAACAAAAACAACAATATATTGACTTAGTGATTTAAAATCTCACAAAGAGAATCTTCCCCCAGATGGCTTTCCCAATGAATTCTATCTAATCTTTAAAGAAGGAATAGAACTAGCCTTTCATAAACTCTCAGAAGACAAAAAAGAAAACATTTTCCAATTTATAAAGCCAATGTTACCCCCAATACCATAGCCAGACAAAGACCTCACAAGGAAAAAAAAAAAAAAGCTACGGAACAATTCTTCATGGACAAATATTCTTAGCAAAATATCAAGTTCAACATTAAAATATATATGTATGTATGCTAAGTAGCTTCAGTCGTGTCCGACACTATGCAACCCCAGAGACGGCAGCCCACTAGGCTCCCCCATCCCTGGAATTCTCCAGGCAAGAACATTGGAGTGGGTTGCCATTTCCTTCTCCATATATGTATGTATAATACATAAAAATTATATATAATATACATATATACATATATATATATATATATGGTTTCCCTGATGGCTCAGTGGATAAAGAATCCACCTGCAACTCAGGAGACACAGAAGATGCAGGTTCAATCCCTGAGTCAGGAAGATCCCCTGGAGGAGGAAATGGCAACCCACTCCAGTATTCTTGCCTGGAAAATCCCATGGACAGGGAAGCCTGGTGGGCTACAGTCCAAAGGGTCCCAAACAGTCAGACATGACTGAGCAACTAAGCACAGTATATATACATATATGTTGTTCATTCACCCAGTTGTGTCCAACTCTTAGCAACCCTGTGGACCATGAACCACCCAAGACGGACAGGTCATGGTGGAGAGGTCTGACAAAATGTGGTCCACTGGAGAAGGGAATGGCAAACCACTTCAGTATTCTTGTGTTGAGAACCCCATGAACGATATGAAAAGGCAAAAAGATACAACACTGAAAGATAAACTCCCTAGGCCAGTAGGTGCCCAATATGCTACTGCAGAAGAGGGGAGAAAGCTCCAGAAGGAATGAAGAGGCTAAGCCAAAGCAGAAACATTGCCCAGTTGTGGATGTAACTGGTGATGGAAGTAAAGTCCAATCCTGTAAAGAACAATACTGCATATGAACCCAGAATGTTAGGTCCATGAATCAAGGCAAATTGGATATGGTCAAACAGCTGGCAGGAGTGAACATTGATGTTTTAGGAATCAGTGAACAAAAATGGACAGGAATGGGTGAATTTAATTCAGATGACCATTATATCTACTACTGTGGGCAAGAATCCCTTAGAAGAAATGGAGTAGCCCTCATAGTCAACAAAAGAGTCCAAAATGTAGTACTTGGGTGCAGTATAAAAATGGTTTGTTTCCAAGGCAAACCATTCAATATTACAGTAATCCAAGTCTACACCCCAACCAGTAATGCTAGAAGCTGAAGTTGAACAGTTCTATGAAGACCTACAATACCTTCTAGAACTAACACTCAAAAAAGATGTCCTTTTCATCATAGGGGACTGGAATGCAAAAGCAGGAAGTTAAGAAATACCAAGGGCAACAGGCAAATTTGGCCTTGGAGTACAAAATGAAGCAGGGCACAAGCTAACAGAGTTTTGCCAAGAGAACGCACTGGTCATAGCAAACACCCTCTTCCAACAACACAAGAGATGACTCTACACATGGGCATCACCAGATGGTCAACACTGAGATCTGATTATATTCTTTGCAGCCAAAGATGGAGAAGCTCTATACAGTCAGCAAAAACAAGACCGGGAGCTGACTGTGGTTCAGATCATGAACTCCTTATTGCCAAATTCAGACTTAAGTTTAAGAAAGTAGGGAAAACCACAAGGTCTTTCAGGTATGACCTAAATCAAATCCCTTATGATTATTCAGTGGAAGAAACAAACAGATTCAAGGGATTAGATCTGATAGACAGAGTGCCTGAAGAACTATGGACAGCGGTTCATGACATCGTACAGGAGGCAGGGATCAAGACCATCCCCAAGAAAAATCAATGCAAAAGCAAAATGGCTGTCTGAGGAGGCCTTACAAATAGGTGAGAAAAGAAGAGAAGCAGAAGGCAAAGGAGGAAAGGAAAGCTGTACCCACTTGAATGCAGAGTTCCAAAGAATATCTCCAAAGAGAGATAAGAAAGCCTTCCTCAGTGATCAGTGCAAAAAAATAAAGAAAAACAATAGAATGGGAAAGACTAGAGATCTCTCCAAGAAAATTAGAGATACAAGGAAATATTCCACGCAAAGATGGATACAATAAAGGATAGAAACGCTATGGACATAACAGAAGCAGGTATTTCCCAACATCAGGGACTTTTCCAATGAGTCATCTGTTCACATCAGATGACCAAAATACTGAGCTTCTGCTTCAGCATCAGTCCTTCCAGTGAATATTCAGGGTTGATCTCCTTTAAGATTGACTGGTTTGATCTCCTTGCTGTCCAAGGGACTTTGAGGAGTCTTCTCTAGCACTACAGTTCAGAGGCATCAATTCTTTGGCGTTCTACCTTCTTTACTGCCCAGCTTTCACAACCATACATGACCACTGGGAAGGCCATAGCCTTGACTATACAGACCTTTGTCCGCAGAGTACTGTCTCTGTTTTTCAACACACTGACTAGGTTTGTCATTGCTTTCCTGCCAAGAAGCAATCATCTTCTGGTGTCATGGCTGCAGTCACTGTTTACAGTGATTTCGGAGCCCAAGAAGGGTAAATCTGTCACTGCTTCCACCTTTTCCCCTTCTATATGCCATGTAGTAATGGGGCTGCATGCCATGATCTTAGTTTTTTAATAATTTAGTCTTAACCTGGCTCTTTCACTCTCCTCCTCAACCCTCATCAATACCCTCTTCAGATCCTTTTTGCTTTTTGCCATTAGAGTGGTATCATCTACGTATCTGAGGTTATTGATGTTTCTCCCACCTATCTTGATTCTAGCTTGTAGCTCATCCAGTCTGGCGTTCCTCATGATGTGCTCAGCATATAGATTAAACAAACAGGGTGACAGCAGACAGCCCTGCCATACCCCTTTCTTGATCTCGAACCAATCGGTTGTTCCATACAGGGTTCTAACTGTTGCCTCTAGACCCACATACAGGTTTCTCAGGAGACAGGTAAGATGGTCTGGTATTCCCATCTCTCTAAGAGCTTTCCACAGTTTGTCATGATCTCACTGAAAGGTTTTAGTGTAGTCAATGAAACAGAAGTAGATGTCTTTCTGAGATTCCCTTAACTTTCTCTANCTCAGGAGACAGGTAAGATGGTCTGGTATTCCCATCTCTCTAAGAGCTTTCCACAGTTTGTCATGATCTCACTGAAAGGTTTTAGTGTAGTCAATGAAACAGAAGTAGATGTCTTTCTGAGATTCCCTTAACTTTCTCTATCATCTAGCGAATGTTGGCAATTTGCTCTCTGGTCCCTGTTACTTTTCTGAACCCACCTTAGACATCTGGAAGTTCTCGATTTGCATTATGCTGAAGCCTAGCGTGCAAGATTTTAAGCATGGCCTTACTAGCATGGGGGATGAGTGCAACGGTCCGATGGTTAGCACATTCTTTGGTACTACCCTTCTTGGGAACTGGGATGAGGATTGACCCTTTCCAGTCTTGTGGCCACTGCTGGTTCTTCCAGATTTGCTGACGTAATGAATGCAAAACCTTGATGGCATCATCCTTTAGGGATTTGAATAGTTCTGCTGGAATTTTATCGCATCCACTATCTTTATTAACAACAGTGCTTTCCAAGGCCCACTTGACTTCACACTCCAGAATATTTGGCTCTGGGTGACTAACCACACCATTGGAGTAATCCAGTTCATTACAATCTTTTTATCCAGTTCTTCCTTGTACTCTTTCCATCTCTTCTTTATCTCTTCATCATCTACTAGGTCTCTACCATATTTATCATTTATTGTGCCCATCTTTGGGCAGAATGCTCCCTTGACATTTCCAATTTTCCTGAAGAGATCTCTGGTCTTTCCCCCTTTGTTGTTTTCTTCTAATATTAAACACTGTTCATTGAAGAATGCCTTCTTGTTTCTTCTAGCTATTCTTTGAAACTCTGCATTTAATTGGATTCCCTCTCTCCCTTGCTTTTCGCTTCTCTTTGTTCTTCCACTATTAGTAAAACCTCTTCAGATAACCACTTTGCCTTCTTGCTTTTCTTTTTCTTTGGTATGGTCTTGTTCACCACCTCCTGTACAGTATTACAGGCATCTGTCCATAGTTCTTCAGGCACACTGTTATCTAGATCTAGTCCCTTGAACCTATTCATTACCTCTACTGTGAATTCATACGGGATTTGATTGAAGTCATACCTGGCTAGTTCAAGCCTGAATTTTGCTATACGCAGCTGATGATCTGGGCCACAGTCAGCTCCAAGTCTTGTTTTTCCTGAACATGTACAAATTCTCCATCTTCAGCTACAAAGAATGTAATTGATTTGATTTTGGTATTGACCATTTGGTGATATCCATGTGTAAAATTGTCTCTTGTGTTGTTGAAAAATAGTATTTGCCATGACTAGTGCATTCTCTTGGCAGAATTCAGTTATCCTTTGCCTTGCTTCATTTTGTTATCCAAGGCCAGACTTGCCTGTTACTCCAGAGATATCTTGATTTTCTACTTTTGCATTCCAATCCCAGATGATGAATAGAACATCTCTTTTTGGTGTTAGTTCTAGGAGGTCTTCTGGGTCTTCCTAGAATTGATTGAGTTCAGTTTCTTCGGCATCGGTGGCAGGATCCTAGACTCGGATTACTGTAATGTCGAATGGCTTGCCTTGGAAATGAACCAAGATCATTCTGTACTTTTTGAGGTTGTACCCAAGTCCTGTATTTCAGACTGTTGGTCACAAGGGCTACCCTGTTTCTTCTAAGATATTCTTGCCCGCAGTAGTAGATGTAATGGTCCTCTGAGTTCAATTCACCCATTCCCGTCCATTTCCTATGATGTCAGTGTTTATTCTTACGTGAACTCTCCCCTACTCTTCCCCAGCAGCACACTGGACACCTTCAGGCCTGGGGGACTTGTCTCTCGGTGTCTTCTTTTTGACCTCTTATGTAGTTCACGGTGTTCTCACGCAAGTACACTGGGGTAGTTTGCCATTCCCTCCTCCAATGGATCACATTTTGTCAGAATTCTGCTATGACCCGTCCATCTTGGGTGGCCCTGCAGAGCCTGGCTCATAGCTTCATTCATAAGCCCCTTCACCATGACAAGGCAGTAGTCCATGAAGGGGATATATATACTGTGGCCAAGTTGGGGTTATTTCAGGAATACAAGGTTAGTTTAACATCTGGAAATATCAAATTACCAAATAGTTTAACATCTGAAAATATCAAAGTATTTTGATAATATCAAAAACAGTTCAACATTAACATTAAAATATCCTTTATATTTAAAAGCATATATATATATATAAACACACACACACACACCATGAGTCAGTTGGACTTATTTCAGGAATGCAGTTAGTTTAACCTCTGAAAGTCAATTAATGTAATATACTGTATTAATAGAACACAGGATAAAAATCACATGCACATGTGCTGCAAGTAAGGAAATATGAACTGAGTGAACCTGAATCTTTTATGTGGGACAGTAAACATGCCTGTGAGCTTTCTTGATGGGTCTCAAAGAATCTGTAATGCAGGAGACCCAGATTCTATCCCTGGATCAAGAAGATCCCCTGGAGGAGGCCATGGCAACTCACTCCAGTATTTCTTCCTGGAGGATCCCATGGACAGAGGACCCTGACAGACTACAGTCCATAAGGTCTGAAAGAGTAGGTCATGACTGAAGTGACCGAGCATGCATGCACAAACATGCCTGTCCTTTGCTCCAGAGAGGGACCTTACCTTCCTTACAGTGCTCAGTAAGCTTCCCTGATGTTGGTTCCAAAGGAAGATACTATTCCTATCCCCAAAGCTGTCCACTCTACAAAACATCCTTAATAAGATAGCCTGAAACAGAAGCAATGTGAGACCCATGGAGAATCGGCTAAACAGAAAATGTAGCCATAATTAAGAGCACAGATACTTCATCCATCTTACAGTGTGGAGGCTGGGAGAGTAGAGATGAGATAAGTGGACGAGATCCTGTTAGCTCTCTTTTTAGCTTTTTTGTTTCCTTCTCAGTGTCTCAGTAGATGAGAGTTTCGGATAAGAGGGAGCACTGGGCATAGTCTGGAAGACTGAGAGGGCAGACAAAGGAAGCAGAGTAACTGGGCCCTGCCCAGGGCCCTCCTGCAATTGATGACCATAAGTTTAACTAAAGTCACAGTTATGACAGTTTTAACCAGATTTGTTCCACTTCTTGGGTGTAAGGACAAAGTAGGCAGAGGACTGGCTTTAACCAGGATTGTAGTTTTTCTGGGCAAGCTTGACAGACAAAAAGTAGATGCACGCAGACAAGAGAAGACAGCGGCCCCGGGAGTGGAGGCTGGAGAAGAAGAGCGTGGGGAGAGGAAGGACAGTGAAAAATGAGTGGGGCTAAAGGACCAGAGCGGCCGATGCGGGTGGACGGTGGTCGGAGTGCAGGTAGTGCAGTACGTGAACTAGGAGACAGGAGGTGGCAGTCAAGTAATGAAGTGCTTAAAGTCGAGGCTTGTGAAGTGAAGTCGCTCAGTCGTGTCTGACCCTTTGCAATCCTGTGGACTGTAGCCCACCAGGCTCCTCCGTCCATGGGATTCTCCACTGGAGTGGGTTGCCATTTCCTTCTCCAGGGGATCTTCCCAACCCGGGGGTTGAACCTGGGTCTCCCACATTGCAGGCAGATGTTTTACCCTCTGAGCCACCAGGGAAAGAGCTATGCAAACATGGGCCTGGGTAGCTGAGGGTGGAGTAAAAGATCACTGGAGGAGAGGTGTTCAGGAAACTGAGTGGCCAGAGTGTCGGATGGGCATTTATGAGCTTGTCGGAGTCACCAAGAAAAGCTGGAGTCAGGTGGAGAGAGAGACAGGCAGGTGCCAAACTGTTCAGGGGATGACGGGGGAGGGGTAACCGGGAAGTTACTAAGGATTATAACAGGGAGGGTGGCTCTGTTCTGGACTGGTGACAGACTACTCCTTCATTTAATAAGTATTTCTTTATATACAACTAACTAACATTGTGGGAGAGACTAATTATTGTCACTGTTCTCAAGAACTGTATGAAATAACATGAAGATAATGCATACACCTGTAAGAAGCTAAACAACAGGGCAAGCACTGCAGTATGTGGAAGCAGAAAGAGCCGTGACTTGAGGCTCTGGAGATTGGAGCTCTGGTTCCAGCCCTGCCAATAATGAGCTGTGAAAGTATTTGTCACTCAGTCATGTTCGACTCTTTGTGACCTCATGAACTGTAGCCCGGCAGGCTCCTCTGTCCATCCAGTTCTCCAGACAAGAATACTGAAATCAGTAGCCATTCCCGTCTCCAGGGAATCTTCCTGATCAAGGGATCGAACCCAGGTCTCCTGCACTGCAGGCAGATTCTTTATCATCTGAGCCACCAGGGAAGCCCAATTAGCTGTGAGCTGGGGCCAATCACTTGATCTCACCTGGCCTTGGTTTCTACATTTGGATATAGATTAAATTATTCCCAAGTGACCTCAGGCTCTAACATCCTGTGATATAAAGTAATACACCTATCCTAAGGAAGTTAGAGGAATAAGTGTGATTGTTTAGATGTTACAGGAAGAGGAAATAGAAGCATGAGGAATTTGCCAGGCAGCAGGCTAAATCAGGTTCATTGTTTTTTAGTCCATTCGGAGTGCAGAGGGGGCTTCCTGGATGGCTCAGCGAGTAAAGAATCCACCTGCAGTGCAGGAGACACAGAAGACTCAGATTCAGTTCCTGGGTCAGGAAGATCCCTTGGAGGAAGCAGTGGCAACCCACTCCAGTGTTCTTGCCTGGAAAATCCAATGGACGGAGAGCCTGGTGGGCTACAGTCCGTGGGGTTACAAAGAGTCAGACACGACTGACTGATTAAGCGTGCGCACACACGTGCGCACATGCACACACACACACACACATGGGGTGCAGAGAAGATACCCTCATCTGCACTTGTTTCCCTCCACTTACACNTTCATCCATCTTACAGTGTGGAGGCTGGGAGAGTAGAGATGAGATAAGTGGACGAGATCCTGTTAGCTCTCTTTTTAGCTTTTTTGTTTCCTTCTCAGTGTCTCAGTAGATGAGAGTTTCGGATAAGAGGGAGCACTGGGCATAGTCTGGAAGACTGAGAGGGCAGACAAAGGAAGCAGAGTAACTGGGCCCTGCCCAGGGCCCTCCTGCAATTGATGACCATAAGTTTAACTAAAGTCACAGTTATGACAGTTTTAACCAGATTTGTTCCACTTCTTGGGTGTAAGGACAAAGTAGGCAGAGGACTGGCTTTAACCAGGATTGTAGTTTTTCTGGGCAAGCTTGACAGACAAAAAGTAGATGCACGCAGACAAGAGAAGACAGCGGCCCCGGGAGTGGAGGCTGGAGAAGAAGAGCGTGGGGAGAGGAAGGACAGTGAAAAATGAGTGGGGCTAAAGGACCAGAGCGGCCGATGCGGGTGGACGGTGGTCGGAGTGCAGGTAGTGCAGTACGTGAACTAGGAGACAGGAGGTGGCAGTCAAGTAATGAAGTGCTTAAAGTCGAGGCTTGTGAAGTGAAGTCGCTCAGTCGTGTCTGACCCTTTGCAATCCTGTGGACTGTAGCCCACCAGGCTCCTCCGTCCATGGGATTCTCCACTGGAGTGGGTTGCCATTTCCTTCTCCAGGGGATCTTCCCAACCCGGGGGTTGAACCTGGGTCTCCCACATTGCAGGCAGATGTTTTACCCTCTGAGCCACCAGGGAAAGAGCTATGCAAACATGGGCCTGGGTAGCTGAGGGTGGAGTAAAAGATCACTGGAGGAGAGGTGTTCAGGAAACTGAGTGGCCAGAGTGTCGGATGGGCATTTATGAGCTTGTCGGAGTCACCAAGAAAAGCTGGAGTCAGGTGGAGAGAGAGACAGGCAGGTGCCAAACTGTTCAGGGGATGACGGGGGAGGGGTAACCGGGAAGTTACTAAGGATTATAACAGGGAGGGTGGCTCTGTTCTGGACTGGTGACAGACTACTCCTTCATTTAATAAGTATTTCTTTATATACAACTAACTAACATTGTGGGAGAGACTAATTATTGTCACTGTTCTCAAGAACTGTATGAAATAACATGAAGATAATGCATACACCTGTAAGAAGCTAAACAACAGGGCAAGCATTGCAGTATGTGGAAGCAGAAAGAGCCGTGACTTGAGGCTCTGGAGATTGGAGCTCTGGTTCCAGCCCTGCCAATAATGAGCTGTGAAAGTATTTGTCACTCAGTCATGTTCGACTCTTTGTGACCTCATGAACTGTAGCCCGGCAGGCTCCTCTGTCCATCCAGTTCTCCAGACAAGAATACTGAAATCAGTAGCCATTCCCGTCTCCAGGGAATCTTCCTGATCAAGGGATCGAACCCAGGTCTCCTGCACTGCAGGCAGATTCTTTATCATCTGAGCCACCAGGGAAGCCCAATTAGCTGTGAGCTGGGGCCAATCACTTGATCTCACCTGGCCTTGGTTTCTACATTTGGATATAGATTAAATTATTTCCAAGTGACCTCAGGCTCTAACATCCTGTGATATAAAGTAATACACCTATCCTAAGGAAGTTAGAGGAATAAGCGTGATTGTTTAGATGTTACAGGAAGAGGAAATAGAAGCATGAGGAATTTGCCAGGCAGCAGGCTAAATCAGGTTCATTGTTTTTTAGTCCATTCGGAGTGCAGAGGGGGCTTCCTGGATGGCTCAGCGAGTAAAGAATCCACCTGCAGTGCAGGAGACACAGAAGACTCAGATTCAGTTCCTGGGTCAGGAAGATCCCTTGGAGGAAGCAGTGGCAACCCACTCCAGTGTTCTTGCCTGGAAAATCCAATGGACGGAGAGCCTGGTGGGCTATAGTCCGTGGGGTTACAAAGAGTCAGACACGACTGACTGATTAAGCGTGCGCACACACGTGCGCACATGCACACACACACACACACATGGGGTGCAGAGAAGATACCCTCATCTGCACTTGTTTCCCTCCACTTACACAGAGCTGTGTTTTTCTTCCCATTATGTCTATTTGGTTCTGGCTAGGTCATGATTGCTTATGTCAAAGACCAAAGAAAATACCATTAGAACCCATTACTGGAACATCTACATTTCACACAACCCTGAAGGGATACATTTTTATAGGAAGCAAAGAGGTGTGTTGCCCTCTAGGAACTGTATGTCACTTTAGGATGATTAGGCTGACATGCATTTCCCTGATGGAAAACGGGTACGATAACCCTTGACATCAGGATAATGTTGAGGTGGGATTGGAGGTCAAGGTTTAGAAGGATATAATTGAGGGGAGGGGGATAGAAACAGCTTTTCTTCTGGAACAGATTCTTCCTTTATAACTTCAATGTGACCCTTATGTCTTTTAATGGATGCCAGCACATGTACTCATACAGTTAACAGATGTTCATTCCAGTTGTATGCTAGGCCCCATTGTAAGGGCGAAAAGTATTGTAGAGAGCAAAATAGCTAAGAGCCCTGGCCTTTCTCCCTTTGCCAGTGTATACTGAATGGGGGAGAGGGACATAATAAGAAAATGAAACTGTGAAGCCTGTAAGCATATGTTCATGGCTTACTAGGTTCTGGTAACTAGAGCCAAAGGGTACAATGATGAATAAAAGCCTCTTGCCCTAGTTAGTGAATTTTAACCATGGGCTCCTTTAGCTGGGGTTGTCTGGAGAGTGAGACCTCAAAAATGAATTTTCAGTCATGCAGAGATGGAGGGGAAAGAGCAATGTTCCAAGGAGGCAGCATGTTCAAGACACATAAAGAAGGCTACTGTGGCTGGACTGTCGCAAGGACAGGAGAGTGTAACAGAAGGTGAGGCTGAAGCCCAAGTCAGGGGCTTAGAATAATCCAGGCCTTGTAAGGCAGATCAGAGGGTGAAAGTCTGACTTCTTATTTCTTTACTGTGGTAAGCCATTGGAGGGTTTTAAGGAGGGACATTCTGTGACTTTACTTTTCATTTTAGAAGTTTATTCTGGCAGTTGTGTAGGGAATAGACCCGGGGACGCGTGAGGGGAAGCGGGAGCTCTGTTAGAAGCTGAAAGGTTATGGAGGCCTGGTGCGGGGGAGGAGTGTGGAGAAGTTGAATTTGAGATCTGTTCTGAAGGCAGGACAGCAGGGCAAGCTGACTGGTGGCATGTGGGGTGTTAGAAAGAGAGGAGTCGAAGGACAAAGCCCCCGCACTGGACGCTCAGAGTCCTAACCACTGGACCCCACCACTGTGCTCTTGGAGCCTGGAACTATGTTCTTGGCTAAGCACTGCCAGAATGGATGAATACCAAAGCTGTTGGTAGGGTTAGGGTCTAGGCCTAGATCAAGTGCCCTGCCTCAAAGGAGGGCTTTCTCCCTTTTGCCTGACAGATGTTATCTCCACTTGGGGCCCGCTGGGATTTTACCAGTATACACACTGAACTGCAGTATAAAACGGAATTTCACTTTTCACCACCCTAAATGGACCCTTTCCACAGAGTCAGCTGATGCTGAAGTAGGTCAGAACAGGGCATGTGTTTGTGGTCTGTATAAAGCATATAATTCTGTTACGACCTGTGGTAAATTGTCTGCAAAGATGGCTGGGACTGCCCTCGTAGTCCAGTAGTTAAGAAACTGCTTTGCAGTGCAAAGAAAGCAGGTTCTATCCCTAGTCAGGGAACTAAGATCCGCCCACGAGCCACAGCTAGAGAGTCTGTGTGCCACAGTGAAAAGTCCTGCATGACACAAGGAAGTTCCCGTGTGCTACAGCTAAGGTCCAACGCAGCCAAATCAGTTCATTAAAAAAACATTTTTTTTTTTCATCTCTGTGCATATGTTGCCCCTCCCAACAACAGACAGAGTTTGTTCCCCATCCCCTTGAATCTGGTGGCCTTGAGACATGCTCTGCTGCTGCTGCTGCCAAGTCGCTTCAGTCGTGTCCGACTCTGTGCGACCCCATAGACGGCAGCCCACCAGGCTCCCCTGTCCCTGGATTCTCCAGGCAACAACACTGGAGTGGATTGCCATTTCCTTCTCCAATGCATAAATGTGAAAAGTGAAAATGAAGTCGCTCAGTCATGTCCGACTCTTCGCGACCCCATGGACTGCAGCCCACCAGGCTCCTCCGTCCATGGGATTTTAGAAACTGTGAAGCCTGTAAGCATATGTTCATGGCTTACTAGGTTCTGGTAACTAGAGCCAAAGGGTACAATGATGAATAAAAGCCTCTTGCCCTAGTTAGTGAATTTTAACCATGGGCTCCTTTAGCTGGGGTTGTCTGGAGAGTGAGACCTCAAAAATGAATTTTCAGTCATGCAGAGATGGAGGGGAAAGAGCAATGTTCCAAGGAGGCAGCATGTTCAAGACACATAAAGAAGGCTACTGTGGCTGGACTGTCGCAAGGACAGGAGAGTGTAACAGAAGGTGAGGCTGAAGCCCAAGTCAGGGGCTTAGAATAATCCAGGCCTTGTAAGGCAGATCAGAGGGTGAAAGTCTGACTTCTTATTTCTTTACTGTGGTAAGCCATTGGAGGGTTTTAAGGAGGGACATTCTGTGACTTTACTTTTCATTTTAGAAGTTTATTCTGGCAGTTGTGTAGGGAATAGACCCGGGGACGCGTGAGGGAAAGCGGGAGCTCTGTTAGAAGCTGAAAGGTTATGGAGGCCTGGTGCGGGGGAGGAGTGTAGAGGAGTTGAATTTGAGATCTGTTCTGAAGGCAGGACAGCAGGGCAAGCTGACTGGTGGCATGTGGGGTGTTAGAAAGAGAGGAGTCGAAGGACAAAGCCCCCGCACTGGACGCTCAGAGTCCTAACCACTGGACCCCACCACTGTGCTCTTGGAGCCTGGAACTATGTTCTTGGCTAAGCACTGCCAGAATGGATGAATACCAAAGCTGTTGGTAGGGTTAGGGTCTAGGCCTAGATCAAGTGCCCTGCCTCAAAGGAGGGCTTTCTCCCTTTTGCCTGACAGATGTTATCTCCACTTGGGGCCCGCTGGGATTTTACCAGTATACACACTGAACTGCAGTATAAAACGGAATTTCACTTTTCACCACCCTAAATGGACCCTTTCCACAGAGTCAGCTGATGCTGAAGTAGGTCAGAACAGGGCATGTGTTTGTGGTCTGTATAAAGCATATAATTCTGTTACGACCTGTGGTAAATTGTCTGCAAAGATGGCTGGGACTGCCCTCGTAGTCCAGTAGTTAAGAAACTGCTTTGCAGTGCAAAGAAAGCAGGTTCTATCCCTAGTCAGGGAACTAAGATCCGCCCACGAGCCACAGCTAGAGAGTCTGTGTGCCACAGTGAAAAGTCCTGCATGACACAAGGAAGTTCCCGTGTGCTACAGCTAAGGTGCAACGCAGCCAAATCAGTTCATTAAAAAAACATTTTTTTTTTTCATCTCTGTGCATATGTTGCCCCTCCCAACAACAGACAGAGTTTGTTCCCCATCCCCTTGAATCTGGTGGCCTTGAGACATGCTCTGCTGCTGCTGCTGCCAAGTCGCTTCAGTCGTGTCCGACTCTGTGCGACCCCATAGACGGCAGCCCACCAGGCTCCCCTGTCCCTGGATTCTCCAGGCAACAACACTGGAGTGGATTGCCATTTCCTTCTCCAATGCATAAATGTGAAAAGTGAAAATGAAGTCGCTCAGTCATGTCCGACTCTTCGCGACCCCATGGACTGCAGCCCACCAGGCTCCTCCGTCCATGGGATTTTCCAGGCAAGAGTACTGGAGTGGGGTGCCATCGCCTTAGTAGAAGTTAAAATAACATCCCATGACTTTGGGCCTGGGACTTAAGAGCCCTTGCAACTTTCAGCTTTAATGCTTTGGGATCTAGACACCAGGTTTAGGAAGCTTGTAATTCTAAATGATGTGAAACCACAGGGAGCGAGAGAAGCCCAGCCAGCGTCCAGCCATCCCAGCCTCTGCAGCTGAGGTGTGAAACGGGAACCAAGCCATCTTGGATTCTCCAGCCCAGCCACGCTGAGCCAGCCAGCCAAGTGCGGCAGACAAAGGAAGCCCGCTCAAATCGCACAATCTTGAGAGGTAATAAATGGGGCTGCTTTAGGCCACTGCTTTGGGGAGTTATTTGTTATTTAGCAACAGATAGCTAGATTAGGATCTGTTCCAGGATCCATTTTATGGAACAACTTCTAGAAACACACTATTTAAAAGCAGAGTGCCTTCCGTTTCCAGCAAAACTACAGATGCAGTTATCTCTTGTCTCAGCTGTGTCCCTTCTAGGAATCAGTTCCAAAGATATCCTGGCAAAAATACAGAGAGAGATATTGGCTATTGATTTCAGCACTATTTGCAATAGCATCAAACTTCAAACACCTCAGATATCTATGAGTAGGGGACTGGATGAATGAGCTCTGTAGCATCCATGTGAGGGAGTACTAGGCAACTGTGAAAAAGGACCCTGAGCCACGTCTGAACTGCGGTGCAGAGACGTGCATGTGGCCTGTTATGCTACTGTTTATAGTTGTTTTTTAACGGAGGGATAAAATATAACATTTTCAAAAGAAACTATTGCCTATAAGGGGAGAGAGGAGATAGGGTAAATGATACCACAGGAATAGAATCCGCAGACTCCAGACTGTGGGAAACATTATGAAACAGCCGACCCAGTTTCTTCAATAATTAAAGAGTTTTTTAAAGGGTGATAGAATGGGAACCTGGTGATTAAAAAGAGGAACTTAAGAGCATGTGAAACAATTATAATTTATGAACCTATTTGTATTCTGATTTGAATAGTTAAACTAAAAGTTTATGAGACAATGGGAAAACAAAAACATGGGTTGAATATTCAACAATATTAAGAACTTGTTATGTAAGTGTGATAATGAAAGTGTGGTGATCTTCTTAAAAGAGTCATCATGTACTTGAGACACACGTCTATATTTTGTCTAGTTGAAATCACGTGACACTGGGAGTCACTTCAAAAGAATTACATGGATTGGCTAAGTGAGTGCAATTATAGATTAAACCAAATTGGCTGTGAGTTGAAAATTATTGAACCTGCACAGTTGGTTCATGCAGGTTCGTTATGTTGTCATCTTTACTTTTGCATATATTTGAAATTTTCCAGAATAGAAAGTTAAAAAAAAAGAAGGGCCCCTGAGCCCCGGCGTTTTAAGGGTGCTGAATCCATTCTCCTCATAACAGCACAGCTTACGCCCGTCATCCCCAAGTCACCGCATCTCTGTCAAATGGAAATCATGTCTGTGAACCATGATGGGTATTTGGAACTGTGGGTGATTGACACCATGTCAGTAATTTTAAAGTTACAGTGAGTTCCCAGGCGGTCCAGTGTTTGTTTTTTTAAGAATTTCCTGTGCAGCAGGGACCTACTATATAGGACAGGGAACTATATTCAATGTCTTGTAATAACGTATAAGGGAAAAGAATCAAAAAAATGTATGCACATATTCACATGTATGAATAACTTTGCGGTACACCTGAAACTGGCATGACATTTTAAATCAACTACAGTAAACAATTTTAGTTTAATTAAAAAGAGAATTTCCTGTGTCATGCTATTTCTTACACTTAGGAGAAGGTTTAAATAACATGTAAATAGTCCCCTTCTTCTCTTCCAAACACATGTCTTTCATTCACTCGGTCATTCAGCACTCCTTGGTCGAGGGACTGTGTGAGAGGTTCTGGTGCTGGGGACAGGGTGCTGCCACCCAAAAGGCTGTCAGCGTGTGTACCCGATGCTTACTGCACCGTGGGACAGGAGAGGGCTGTGACGGAGGTCTGTGCAAGCACAGAGGAAGAGTCTGCGTGCTCTAGTAGGAGAGGGGGAGAAGTTTCAGAAGAGGCGGAGTCTGGGGCATGGTTCTGGGGAAGAATGGGCTTCCCTTGTGGCTCAGCTGGTAAAGAATCTGCCTGCAATGAAGGAAACCTGGGTTCCATCCCTGGGTTGGGAAGATCCCCTGGAGAAGGGAAAGGCTACCCACTCCAGTATTCTGGCCTGGAGAATTCCACGGACCGTGTAGTCCTCGGGGTCGCAAAGAGTCGGACACGACTGAGCGACTTTCACTTCGCTTCACTGGAGAAGAATAACTAAGAATTGGANGGAAGATCCCCTGGAGAAGGGAAAGGCTACCCACTCCAGTATTCTGGCCTGGAGAATTCCACGGACCGTGTAGTCCTCGGGGTCGCAAAGAGTCGGACACGACTGAGCGACTTTCACTTCGCTTCACTGGAGAAGAATAACTAAGAATTGGAATTATCTTCTTTTGGAGGCAAGATGTAACCTGAAGCTTTCCACTTTACAAAATTCTTTTACTTTCAAATACCAAAGTGTTCTCATCTCCTTCCTCCAATTAAACAAATGACATTGGTTGGCCAAAAGATCTGTTCAGGATCCAAATGAACTTTTTGGTCAACCCAGTATGTATGAGTTGTCCTCAAAGTGTGGTCCCTGGACCAGCAGCATTGCCATCCCTTGGGAACTTTGAGCCCCAACCCAGACCTGCTGAAACCGAGAACCATAGATTCACTTCCATAAATGCAGCTTGGAGAAGTTAAGAAAGAAACCTGTCCTTTTGTCCAAGTTTTTAAAAATACATGATTACAGGGGAAATTTTGAGTGAATCCAAGATAGAAAAATAATTTAGCGTGGCTGAGAGCCTGCCGAGCAGTGCTTGTGAAGTCCCCAGTGTTCCACACAGAGAGCCCCGAGTACTGGGCTGGGCAGCCGCTGTCAGCCACCCAGGAGCAGCTGCACACCGGGGAGGTCAGAGACGCGAGGGGACCAGACCGCCAGTCTCCTCTGCGATAACAGTCCTGAGGCCAAATGCCAGATAAGAAGATTATTCTCTGAGAGGGAGAGTATGTAGGACAAAGGATAATGAGTAATACAATTGTATGATAAAATTTTTGTGAAAACATGTAGAAACGTTTTACTTTTTTCACATGACTACTAGGAAATGTTAAATAGTCTGTGTAGCTCTCCTTTGTGGCTTATATAATATTCCTCTTAGCACAGGTGGTATGTAAGGTGTATATGAAACGGAGGATGGGCAGGATACAAAATTTGACTATTTTTTCTCCAGCAGGAGAGTGGGTGTCCAGAACCACAAGTGATCATTTCTTATTCATGTGTCATTTGTGTTGGTATCATGAAGATAGCTTGATGATACCAGCCATAAAAATCCTGCAGCAAACGTCTTTTATATCCATACTCAAAAGCAGTTTTTAAATTCTAGAAAATAGACTTCCCATTGGAAGAGAATGCATCGCTTTGTAAAAACTAGAACATACCGCAATATATAGCAAAATAGCCACCCCTACTGCTCCCCTTGACTGCTTCAGACATCGGTCATTAATCAGGACATTTTTTTTCCGTCCAGTCTCAAACATAGCGTCAATGTCCTTATCAACTGAGTGGTCTGAGGAGCTATGCAGCTGGTGAGAGGTGCAGCTGTGGTACAAAGTTAGGTCAAGCTGACTCCAAAGACTGAATTTCTTCTCTATGCCACACAGAGTCCCACTTCATAACTGGGGCACACTTATATTTCTAGTTAAAGTCAGTAAATCGATGTCTTATAAATTTGGTTGGTTGGCACAAGTCCACCCCTGAGAGATCACATATCTTTTGATGTACTGGCAACTAAGAACCGGCTCTCGCCCAGGAATGGCCTGTGCAGAGCATGGATACTCTTTTCCCTGCAGTCTGACAGACCTTGCCCATCAACTGAAGCACTCTTTTCTGTCAAACCTAGACAGTACCCTCACAGTCCTCTTCAACGCTGGGCTCCGTGAAGCCACTGCTCTTACATTTTGAACCGCAGCATCTGGGATCCTAGTTCCCTGCTGCTGCTGCTGCCAAGTCACTTCAGTCGTGTCCGACTCTGTGTGACCCCATAGACGGCAGCCCACCCAGGGATCCAACCCACGCCCTCTGCGCTGGAAGCTCAGTCTTAACCACTGACCACCAGCGANGCTGCTGCTGCTGCCAAGTCACTTCAGTCGTGTCCGACTCTGTGTGACCCCATAGACGGCAGCCCACCCAGGGATCCAACCCACGCCCTCTGCGCTGGAAGCTCAGTCTTAACCACTGACCACCAGCGAAGTCCTACTGTGTCTGGTCTAGAAACCACCAGGGAGTTTTGGAGTGGAATTTACAGCAAAGATAGTAACAGATGTTACTGTATTAGGATGATTCTGATATTATCTAAGGTAGTATCTAATATATCTGAAATATACCGAACATATTTCTATATTCAGAATGTTGACATTGCTGCTGTTCAAGAAAGTGTACGCTGGACTTCTCTGGTGTCTAATGGTTAAGACTTGGGGCTTCCATTGCAGGGGGCATGGATTCTATCCCTGGATGGGGAACTAAAATCCCACATTCCACGTGGTGCAGCCAAAAAAAGAAAGAAAGAAAGTGTCCACAGATAAAAGGCAAATTTATAAGTATAAATAAAGGGTGTGGCCAAAAGGTGGTGTCCCAGAAGAAGTACACTGTAAAAATTTCACATTAAAAGAACTCTCAAGGATATTCAACTGAAAGTGCAAAGGATAAAATATTGAAAGCTGATCTAAAGTTAGAAAGGGTGTGACATTTGCTAAAGCATAGAAAAGATTCCCTGAAGGGGGGCACTATTTAAATTACTTGATACAGTTTTTACAAAGAGATAAAACATTTTATCAGTGTTTCTGTTTTAAATAACAATCTTTTAAATAAGTATTAGTTTTGCCATTTAAAAAATTATTGCATTGAAGTTTAATTGATTTACAAAGTTGTGTTAATTTCTGCTGTACAGCAAAGTGATTCACTTTTATGTATACTCTTTCTTATGTTCTTTTCCATCATGGTTTATTACAGTATATTTAGTAGTTCCTTGCATTATACAGTAGGACCTTGTTATTCATTGTTGGACCTTGTCCATTCTATATAAAATATTGGGTTGGCCTAAATGTTCATTTGAGTTTTTCCGTAAGATGTTACATAAGATGAACAGTTTTGGCCAGCTCAATAAGGTTGCATCTGGTAATCCCAAACTTCCAGTCCATCCCTCCCCGACCCCTCTTCCCCTCTATGTCTGTGAGTCATATCTGTTCTGTAAGATATATTCATTTGGTTTGTATTTCAGATTCTCCATATAAGTGATCTCCTATGGCGTTTGTCTTTCCCTTTCTGACTTACCTCACTGAGTATGATAATCTCCAGGCCCACCCATGTTGCTGCAAATGGCATTATTTCACTCTTCTTTATGATTGAGTAATATTCTATTGTGTCTACTCATTTGTTGATGGGCATTTAGGTGTTGTACCTAAACGGACATTTAGGAAATGTCTTGGCTGTTGTAAATAGTGCTACTATGAACATAGAGGTGATGTGTCTTTTCTTATTTATTTTTATATTTTCAAAATTAAAGTTTTTATTTTATCCTATTCTTAAAATTTTTTATTATTTTAGCATGTGTATTTTTGAACTGTAGTTTTGTTTGGATATAGGCCCACTCCCAGTCCACACCTCCCTTCCCCCACTGCCCTCCATGGGGGATTGCTGGACCACATGGCAACTCTATTTTTAGTTTTTTGAGGAACCTCCATGCTGTTTTGCATAATGGCTGCACCATTCCTATCAAAAATACAAGAGGGTTTCCTTTTCTCCACACCCTCTCCAGCGCTTGTTATTTGTGGACGTTCTAACGTCTGACCAAGGTGAGGTGCTACCTCGTAGTAGCTCCGATTTGCATTTCTCTATTAATTAGCAATGTTGAGCATCTTCTCATGTGCCTATTGGCCATCTGTCTTCTTTGGAGAAATGTCTATTTCTGCTAATTTTTTGATGGTAGTGTTTGTTGTTTTGTTGTTGGTTGTATGAGTTGTTTGTACGTTTTATAAATTCAGCCCTTGTCAGTTGCATCATTTGCTATATTTTTTCCCAGTCCATTAGTTGTCTTTAATTTGTTTATGGTTCCTTTTGCTATGCAAAAGCTTTTAAGTTTAACTAGGTCCCATTTATTTATTTTTGCTTTTTTCCCCCTATTGCCTTGGGAGACTGACCTAGGAAAACATTGGTATGATTTATGTCAGAGAATGTTTTGCCTATGTTCTCTTCTAGAAGTTTTATGTTGTCATGTCTTATATTTAAGTCTTTAAGCCATCTTGAGTTTATTTTCGTGAATGGTGTGAGGGTGTGTTCTAACTTCATTGATTTACAGTGTTGCTGTTTTTAAACTATCCCTGTATGTTTACAAATGAAAGTAAGAAGATTTTAATATTTTAGCAAAAATTTTAATGAAACAACTGTCATTTGTCGTATTGATTATTAAGATTACTTTGCTGTTTCAGCTTGCATGGTCATTTTTATGCTCCTGAACTACCATGCAATGTGAGGACTGCCTGTATGTTGATAAAACAAGAAGAAATTCAAAATCATAGAGCTGTACTAATGCTTTGGCAGTGTGAGTGTGTTTTAAAGTCTAATTGGGGTTAGAAAAAAGATAAAGATGCAGTAATATTGTAGACACATCTGCCAGTGCAAACCTATACCTCACATAGCTATTGCAAAGGTGTGTGATGCATCTGAGACATAGGTGATCTAGATATTCCTTGACAAAAGGGTGGGGATATGAGAAGGAAAAGATGGAGAGCAAGCGTGAGTCACTGTGTAACGTCTCATCCCCAGAAAACATGGCGGTCCATGTCAAGCCATCTTTACAGTTGCTTCCTGAGGAATTAGTCTGCCCCGGTTAATTACAAGGCCAGTGGCTGCGAGTTCTCGGGGCTCCGGTGCCTCTTGCTGGGCATTTCTGCCTTCTACTTGCATGTCGGCTCTGTTTCAGGCTGGTGGCAAGTCAGGACAGCTGTCCCAGGCATCACATCCACATGCCACATCATCACAGAGGCAGAGAGAGGACGTCTCTTCAAGTGTCTCCTTCTCAGGAGTAAGGAGAAGCCGTCCAGCCTATTGGCCAGAACTGGACCACATGGCCGTTGTATCAGTCAGGGTTCAGGTGGACAACTAAGGCCATTCTATGCATTCTGGATATAAAAGACTTAATACAGAGTTAGGGGCACACATGACTGCTGGGAAAGCTGGGAAGCAGAGTTCAGGAACTATCCTTGACGATCAGGGAGTTTGAGCCTGACCAATCTTAGCCTGAAACACCTCCTGAGTGTGTGATTCCTCAAGTCTGTGCAGGAAGCTGCTGACAATCTCTCACCTGCTCACGTGCATAGCTCCTGCCAGCCCTAGAGGAATGACACCATCCTTTTGACCCGAATTCCTCTTGTGAGCAATCCTCTGGAACAGGCAGAGACAGTGACTCCAGGGAAGCTTGTTTCCTAGACTTAAAAGGGAATATGATGGCCACTGGCCGCAGACCATCCAGCACACCCGTCCCTGCACCAGCCCCAGCACGAGGGAATGGCCCCTGAGATTGGCTTAGGAAGGCAGGATTTGCCTTTGATCCCAGGCGTAGGGAAAAGTCACTCTCCACTGTGTCACATGGGGGAGACTAGACACCCATCCCCGCTCCCGAACCAGTGCTCGACTAAAAAGGAAACTGGGAGGAAAAAGCTGTTGGTGAGGCAACCAGCCGTGCCTGCCACATGCTGTTCACACCATAATCGCAATTTTCTTTGCAAATAAGCATGTTTATTACCAAAGTAGCTAGCTATATATTTTAAAGAAATGTGCTCTGTAACATTCACCACCTTACCTGTTATTACCCACTCGGTACACTCTCTTGCAAGCTGCTCAAATCCTGTGCTAAGTGGTAAAATTATAGCCAGCTGATTGATAATTTATAGTATTACTGCATTCAGTAAAAAGTTAAAGCTCCTCTCAGAAAATTTCTCCACTAGCTTTTCTTCTCCAGATCACCAGCCAGATTTATTTGTCTGCTGCTGCTTTATATGCCTTGCCAGCACCCTGAGCACATCCTTGATTTAATGAACTTATTTGTGCAGCTCAAATTTACAAGATCGGCCATGCCCCTTCCTGTGCGCCTCTTCCTGATGAACATTTGGCTTTTTTTCTAACATCCCAGTTGATGCCATCCCAGTTTCCTCAGAGACTGTGGGACCAGTTTTCCCCTGAGAGAAGGAAAGTGGATGGCTGTGAGTCACTTTGGAGGCCCGAGGGGAAAAAATGCACGTGTCAAGGATGCTGACTGCTGATTTTCTTTCCGGGGCTCTTTACAGTAAATCCTTGCCATCAGTAAGCCCGGAAAACGAACCTTTTTGGTAGAGGAATCAGGAAAGTTATATATGTGCAGGTGCTAGGGAGTGGTTTCTGTTCTAGAAGGGCCTCAGCGTTTCCTCCCACGGGCCTCCTTGGGTATGCAAGCTGCATATGTATTTATAACTCTGCAGTGAAAAAAGTGAACTTTATTAGCAGAGATAACTGTCATAATTCAAGCAACTGCACTCTGTATAGCAACCGGAGACTCTAGGCAGCAGGATAATGTATGTTCTGTCAAAGTGTGTGCAAGTATAGGCGCCTTATGCGTCACTAACTGAGCACAAACAAGGAAGGCGAAGCATGGCTCCTATGGGGGCTCTGGGGGGCCTGCAGCATGTGTCCAGATGCTTCTTCCAGAGAGCTGCCTTGGCCTCGAGGTCAGTGAAGTCATCGAGAGTTTTTGCATCCTTGTAGCAGCCTGCTCCAGTATTCTTGCCTGGTCTGGAAAATTCCATGGCCTGGGCAGCGTGGTGGGCCACCATCCACGGGGTCACAGAGAGTTGACAAGACTGAGCGTGTACACTTGCAGCAGCCTTCCGTAAATGTTTGCTGAGGGAATGGGTGAATGAAGTGTTGACCTACGGATGGCTCCTGAATTGTCCTCTCTGTGTGTGTACTCCTCCCCTTCCTAGCCAAACGTTTATTCTAAATCAGCGGAGCCACAGCTGTGCCACTGAAGAGCCTCGCTCGCAAACACAGTCAGCCAAGCGAGGAGGCTCTAAGCCAGCGACTCTCCAACTAGGCTGCACATGAGCCTCACTTGGCGATGTTTGGAAATCCCAGTGCTCACACTCGAACCTCAGACCAGCCGAAATCAGAAATCTCCAGACCCGAGACCAAGGGATTGGAACCCAGCCAGTGAGAACCGTGGGTCCAGGAGGGTGTGGAGGCTGCTCTGGCTCAGGGGCTGGGGTACCCAGAAGACACTTCTCAGCCAAAACCTAAGTTTAGCTCAGCTTCCAGTATTTTATCCTTTGCACTTGCAGTCAGATATTCTCGAGAGGTCCTTTACTGTGATACGCTTGCAGTGCTGCATTCCCTGGGGGCTGATGGTGCAGACAGGAAGGAAGGACGTATGATGGGACTTAGCAATTTACACATCTCTAGAATCTGAGGTGGGGAGGGCGTGTCCCATGTCTCAGGAATTCGGAATACTTGAAACAACAAAACGATGCCCAAGTTAGTGCCCCACTTTCCAGCCTCTAGGCCGCCGGCACTTGTGCGCTTGGGGCTCTGCCTGCTGCCTGGTGGCTACAGTCCCTAATCACAGCTCCCCCAACCCCAGGTCTCTCTGGGGACCTCCTCACTCTCTTGCTGGGGAAAGGTAGACCAGGGTTGTTTTGGTTTGTAGCCCTCTTCGGAGTCGGGGATGGCTGAGCCGTGACTCAGGGGAAATTCTAAGTTGCTACAAGCTGCAGCAAGCGTGTGTCAGTGGGAGGTGAGAATGACAAACAGAGAGCTGAAAACCGTGCCAGGAACCTGCCTGGTGGATAATCAAAACTTGCCTATAAATAATAATGGAACGATGAACTTGTTGGTGAAGTTGTTTTCTAAAGCAGTGCATAGGCAAAATAAGTGCTTCTCATGAGCAAAACCTCAAACTGTTCCAGAAGGCCAAGGAAAAGTCCAGAATGCCTATCTGCTGGTGGTGCCTTTATGAACAATTTTTCCAGACAACTGAAAGCTACCCTCATTTGATGCCAAGAAACCTGAACTTTTAATTGTGTAAGGGGACTTTTTCTCAAAGGGATTATCTTCTCCCGAGAAGAGATCAACAGAGTGCATAGTCATTCACTGAGTTTTGGGGGTCCTGGAAGCAGAACCCAGATTTCCCTACAATCACCCTTTTCACGTAATCTCATGCTGGGGCCCAGGAGTGGAGCATGGAACCCAGGCTGAAGGCCTTCAGAGTGGCTCGTTTCCTCTGGGTGCCGGCCAGGAACTCTAGTGTACAGGCTTTATGACAATAATTCTCCTTGTTTTGAGCCCTTTCTGGCTTCCAAACACTCAGGTATGTTTTGAATAGATACAATGACTGCAAATCTGGCCTTTGTATAAATACAGAATACTGAGATGAATGTACTGTTATTTCTTTTAGCGTTCTTAGCATTTACTTTGGTTTTTTGAACATCTTCAAAAGACTCATGAAGCTGTTCCTATCCCATGACTTAAGCATACACAATGGAGAAACAGCTCAGGAAAGGGATCTAAAATAATCCATACCCAATTTCAGGCTCATTTCTCAAACTATTTTGTGCACAGTCTTATTCTGCCTTGGGACCCTAGCCATGACAACATTGACATTACTGATGCACAATTAAAGTAAAATAAAACATCATACCATTTATCCCACAATCAGCTTTTATGAGACTTGCATTGTCATAGACTCTTAAGGGAAAAAAAAAAAGTGTGCTTGTGGAAAATTTTGTACAAAACTCTGTGTACCTGACTCAGTTGTGAAGCTCCCTCAGCCCTCATGGTTTAGAATTCTGGGTGAAATTAAATCCACTGATGGATTAAGTGCCTACACTTGGTTCATTGCAGAGTTAGTGAAGGGAGGTGGGATGCTGTCAGAAGCTGTCACATCAGGATGTGACAAGGAGGGAAGAAGCTGCCACTCACTCTCGGTGGCAGAGATGCGCCGTGTGGCGAAGACGCCACCCCTGGCAGCCTCACTGGGCCCTGTTCTCAGGGCCCCATTATATCACCCAGAGTGACACACGCGCTTCACAATTACAGCTTTGTGTCATTCAGAAAAGTCCACAATTACGGCCACATGGCTTTTTTTTTTCCTCCCAAGGCAGGAAAGTGCTTAATACATTTCAGAAAGCCTTACATCAAAGAATGGTTAGGTCTAGACATTTAAAATGACAAATTTGAATTATCTGGTAAGACTACTAATCTGCTGCTGCTGCTGCTAAGTCACTTCAGTCGTGTCCGACTCTGTGTGACCCCATAGACGGCATCCCACCAGGCTCCCCCATCCCTGGGATTCTCCAGGCAAGAATACTGGAGTGGGTTGCCATTTCCTTCTCCAATGCATGAAAGAGAAAAGTGAAAGTGAAGTCGCTCAGTCTGTCCGACTGTTAGCGACCCCATGGACTGCAGCCCACCAGGCTACTCCATCCATTGGATTTTCCAGGCAAGAGTACTGGGGTGGGGTGCCATTGCCTTCCCCGGACTACTAATCTAGGTTTCCCAATTCCAACTAATAGGATAGAAAATTAAAAAGAAGAGTCCCAGCTTTTTTTTCCAGTTGTGTTATTAACTAGCCATGTGGTCTGGGAGCCCGATTTTCATATCTTTAAACTGGAAAGGCCTAGATTTACACTGTCTAGTATAGTGCTACATACAATTATTTAAATTTAAGTTAATTAAAAATAAATAAGATTTAAAATTCAGTTCCCCTTGGGGAAGACTCTGTGCTCCCAATGCAGGGGGCCCAGGTTTGATCCCTAGTCAAGAAGCTAGGTCCCACATGCCACAGCTGAGAGTCTGCATGCTGGAGCTGAAAGATCCCACGTGCCTCAACTAAAGATCCCACAGGTTACAACTAAGACCCAGTGCAGCCAAATAAATAAAACGGTAAAGAGAAACTGAGTACCCCAGACACATTAAAGTGCACCATACTAGACAGTGTAAATCGAGGCCTTTCCAGCTGCAGTTCAGTTCAGTTCAGTTCAGTAGCTCAGTCATGTCTGACTCTTTGCAACCCAATGCACTGCAGCACGCCAGGCTTCCCTGTCCCTCACTATCTCCTGGAGCTTGCTCAGACTCAAGTCCATTGAGTCGGTGATGCCATCCAACCATCTCATCCTCTGTCACCCCTCTCCTCCTGCCTTCAATCTTTCCTAGCATCAGGGTCTTTTCAAATGAGTCAGTTTTTTTGCATCAGGGGGCCAAAACATTGGAGTTTCAGCTTCAGCATCAGTCCTTCCAATGAATATTCAGAACTGATTTCCTTCAGGATGGACTGGTTTGATCTCCTTGCAGCCCAAGGGACTTTCTAGTTTAAAGGTATGAAAACTGAGCTCCCAGACCACATAGCTAGTTAATTGCACAAATGGAAATAAAAGCTGGAACTCCTCTTTTTAATTTTCTATCCTATTACATGAGTTGGATGGCCATGATACGGGAGAGTGCAGTTATAGAACATTTCCTCCGTCTCTGAAAATTCTATGGGTCTGCCCTGCTTTAGATCCTGAAGGTAAAATATGTTTCATATCGTGTGCCCCTGCATGTTGGTGGATAATGATGATGGGAAATGTCCCAGGCTATCTGCTCAGGTTGTGAGCGATCCTGGCTCTCTCTGAGAACTGCTCCCTGGTCCACAGGACTGGGCACAGCATAGATGCTTTGAAAGCTGTCGCTTCTTTTAGACTATGGCTGACCAGGCCAGCAGTGGTCACCTGATCCAAGTACAGTCCCTCGGACCCTCTCTCTTGGGAATTTGGTGCTAAGATTCAGATATAGTCTCTAAACATGAGTACCTTGAGTCTGAGTGACCACATGATCTCAAGCAGCTAGAAATGCAGAGAAAGCCTGACTGCAGACAGAAAATAGTGAGGGAAGCATGCAAAAACCCAGAGATCGAGGACTTTCAAGTTCCTGGTTGCTCAGGCCCAGCTGCATTCTTGCAGTTGAGTTTGGGGAGATATCTTTGTTGTATGTTTGTACGAAATTTCTCCCTATTTGGCTCCAGGGTGGCTCAAGTTGGTTTCCATTGCCTGTAACTGAAGAATCTACTATCTAAGTCAAGAGCTGTTTCTGAGAATTGAGAAGAACTCTAAAGCTCTGTTCAGACACAGCAGAAGAATGTAGTGATTGATTGACGATGTCTGCCATGAGTACGGATTGGGGAAGCGGAAGCATCTGTACTAAATATTTGCCAACTCTGATTAGCTAATTTCTGGAAAGCTCTTCAGCTCTCAAATTCTTTTTGTTTATCTGATGAACACTTATGGATTTTTCTTCTGATAACACTGGATGAACAGCATACTTTTGCTTCTTACCCTAATGTTTTCTATTAACTGTTTCCATTGGTGAAATAAAGTCTAATGACACTTTACAACCTTAGAGAAATAATAAATTGGAGCTATTAAGCATCAAAGTCTCCAAGCTTTACATAAAATGTGAGCTCTAAATCCAATAAAATTTTAGCAAACTTTTATTGGATTTAGAAAAACATCTACTTCTGCTTCATTGACTATACTAAAGCCTTAGACTGTGTGGATCACAACAAATTGTGGAACATTCTTAAAGAGATGGGAATACCAGACCACCTTACCTGCCTCCTGAAAAACCTATATTCAGGTCAACAAGCAACAGTTAGAATCAGACATGGAACAACAGACTGGCTCAAAATTGGGAAAGGAGTACTTCAAGGCTGTGTATTGTCACCCTGCTTATTTAACTTATGTGAGTACATCATGCAAAATGCTGGGCTGGATGAAACACTAGCTGGAATCAAGATTTCTAGGAGAAATACCAATAACCTCAGGTACACAGATGACACCACCCTTATGGCAGAAAGCAAAGAACAACTGAAGAGCCTCTTGATGAAAATGAAAGAGTAAAAAAGTTGGTTTAAAACTCAGCATTAAAAAAAAGAAGATCATGGCATCCAGTCCCATCAATCACTTCATGGCAAATAGATGGGGAAACAATGGAAACAGTGAGAGACTTTATTTTTTTTGGGGGGGGGGCTCCAAAATCACAGCAGATGGTGACTGCAGCCATGAAGCTAAAAGACACTTGCTCCTTGGAAGAAAAGCTAAGGCAAACCTAGACAAAAAAGAAGCTATTACAAAGCTTTAAAAGGGTTTGTGTATTAAAAAGCAGAGACATTATTTTGCCAACAAAGGTCCAGATAGTGAAAGCTATGGCTTTTCTAGTAGTCATATATGGATGTGATAACTAGGCTATAAAGAAGGCTGAGCACTGAAGAGCTGATCCTTTCCAACTGTGTTGTTGGAGCAGACTCTTGACAGTCCCCCAAGGAGATCAAACCAATAGATCTTAGAGGAAATAAATGCTGATTATTCATTGGAAATACTGATGCTAAAGCTGAAACTCCAACACTTTGGCCACCTGACGAGAACAGCCAACTCATTGGAAAAGACCCTGATGCTGGGAAAGATTGAAGGCAGGAGGAGAAGGGGATGACAGAGTATGAGGTGGTTGGATGGCATCACCAACTCAATAGACATGAGTTTGGGCAAGCTCCAGGAGATAGTGAGGAACAGGGAAGCAGGCATGCTGCTGTCCATGTGGTTGCAAAGAGTCAGTCACAACTGAGTGATTGAGCTGATTGAATTTTTAGCAATGCCAGTCAAATTCCCTAAAACTTGTATCTTATGTTTGTTTTTTTTTTAAGTCACACTATGTAGCCACCAACACAAGGGAAGACTCTACACATGGACATCACCAGACGGTCAACACCGAAATCAGATTGATTATATTCTTTGCAGCCAAAGATGGAGAAGCTCTATACAGTCGGCAAAAACAAGACCGGGAGCTGACTGTGGCTCAGATCATGAACTCCTTATTGCCAAATTCAGGCTTAAATTGAAGAAAGTAGGGAAAACTGCTAGACCATTCAGGTATGACCTAAATCAAATCCCTTATGATTATACAGTGGAAGTGAGAAATAGATTTAAGGGCCTAGATCTGATAGATAGAGTGCCTGATGAACTATGGAATGAGGTTCGTGACATTGTACAGGAGACAGGGATCAAGACCATCCCCATGGAAAAGAAATGCAAAAAAGCAAAATGGCTGTCTGGGGA
>SJYX01021667.1:116816-127039 GCA_006410675.1 Oreotragus oreotragus
GGCCATTTGAATTAAACTTGCCCATTCCTGTCCATTTTAGTTCACTGATTCCTAAAATGTCGATGTTCACTCTTGCCATTTCCTGTTTGACTGCATCCAGTTTACCTCGATTCATGGACCCAGCATTCCAGGTTCCTATACAGTATTATTCTTTATAACCTTGAACTTTACTTTCAACACTAGATACAACCAAAACTGGGCATCGTTTCCGCTATGGCTCATGCTCTTCCTTCTTCCTGTAGCTATGTCTCCACTCTTCCCCAGTTGTATGCTGGACACCTACCTATCTAGGGAGGTTCATCTTTCAGTGTCATATATTTTGCCTTTCTGACTGCTCATGGGGCTTTCAACGCAAGAATACTGAAGGGATTTGCCATTCTTTGTCCCGTGGGACGTGTTTCGTCAGGCCCTGACCAGCAGAGACATGCCCTCCAGCCACTCAGTGTAGCTGGATGACATGTCTGCTGCCCTGCTTGTCCCACTGCCGATCCTCTTTGATCATGTAAACCTTCACCAGCCATCAGATGTTGGTTGACCTGCGGCTGGGGGTCGAGGCAAAGGCCCTGCCTGAGTGGCTGGGAACAGGGTCCAAGGAAGGCTGGAGCCAATACTGGATGCGCCAGGGAGTGGAGGGCACCCTGGCCTCACTGCTGCTGCTGGCCACCCTGGAGCTGATCCGCCACCCAGGAGTTCACAACAAACTGTACACTGCTCTTAAAGAGATGGGAATACCAGACCACATTACCCGTCTCCTAAGAAACTCGTATGCAGGACAAGAGGCCACAGTTAGAGCCAGACATGGAAAAACAGACAGATTCAAGCTTGGGAAGGGAGTACATCAAGGCTATATATTGTCACCCTGCTTACTTAACTTATATGCAGAGTACATCATACAAAATGCTGGGCTGGATGACTCACAAGCTGTGATCAGATTGCCAGGAGAAATATCAACAACCTCAGATATACAGATGATACCACTTTAATGGCAGAAAGTGAAGAAGAAATAAAGAGCCTCTTGATGAAGGTGAAAGAGGAGAGTGAAAAAAGCTGGCTTAAAACTCAACATTCAGAAAAAGATCATGGCCTCTGGTCCTATCACTTTACAGCAAATAGATGGGGGAAAGTGGAAATTGTCAGATTTCATATTCTTGGGCTCCAAAATCAATGGGGATGGTGACTGTAGCCACAAAATTAAAATATGCTTGCTCCTTGGAAGAAAAGCTATGACAAACCTGGACAGCATATTAAAAAGCAGAGACATCAGTTTTCCAACAAAGGCCAGTATAGTCAAAGCTATCGCTTTTTCAGTAGTCATGTATGGATGTGAAAGTTGGACCATAATGAAGTCTGAGTGCCAAAGAATTGATGCTTTCAAACTGTTGTGTTGGAGAAGACTCTTGAGAGTTCCTTGACTGCAAGGAGATCAAACCAGTTGATCCTAAAGGAAATCAACCCTGAACATTCACTGGAAGGACTGATGCTGAAGCTGAAGCTCTAATACTTTGGCCACCTGATGAGAAGAGCTGACTCATCGGAAAAGACCCTGATGCTGGGAAAGACTGAGGACAGGAGGAGAAGGGGACGACAGAGGATGCGATGGCTGGACGGCATCACCGACTCGATGGGCATGAGTTTGAACACGCCCAGGGAGATAGTGAAGGGCAGAGAAGCCTGGTGTGCTGCAGTCCATGGAGTTGCAGAGTCAGACATGACTTAGCAACTGAATAGCAACAAGAATGTTTTCTTAGGCCAGTCTCCCAAGGCAATAGAAATAAAAGCAAAAATAAACAAATGGAACCTAATCACACTTACAAGCTTTTCTACAGCAAAGGAAACCATAACAAAGAAAAAGGACAACTTACAGAATGGGAGAAGATATTTGCAAATGATGCAACTGACAAGGGCTGAATTTACAAAGTATTCAAACAGCTCATACAACCAGTAACAAAAAAACAAACAAGCCAATCAAAAAATGGGCAGAATACCTAAATAGATATTTCTCCAAAGAAGGCATACAGATGGCCAATAGGCACATGAAAAGATGTTCAACCTTGCTAATTATGAGAGAAATGCAAATCAAAACTACACTGAGCTCCTACCTCACACTGGTCAGTATGGCCATCATTAACAAGTCTACAAGTAACAAATGCTGGTGAGCGTATAGAGAAAATGGAACCTTTCTACACTGTTGATGGGAATGTAAATTGGTGCAGCCATTATGAAAAACAGTTTGAAGGTTCCTGAAAAAACTAAAAATGGAGTTGCCATGTGATCCACCAGTCTCATTTCTGGGCATGTATTTTGAGAAAACTATAAAAGGTGTCATGCAGCCCAGTCTGCCAGTAGGGGCATGATTCGCAACAGCCATGACGTGGAAACAACCTAGATGTTCACTGGCAGATGAATAAGTAAATAAGATGTGGCGTACTTAGGCATAAAAAATGAAGTGACGCCGTCTGCAAGAACGTGTATGGCCTAGAGATTGTCATTCTGAATGAGACCAGTCAGACAAAGACAAATGCCATATGATATCACGTATGTGTGCAATCTACACGATGACATAAACCTTCCCTGAGCAGTGTATCTGGACCAGTAAGCTTACGTTCTCTCCTCAATTTGTTGTGGGCTTCCCTGATAGCTTAGTTGGTAAAGAATCTGCCTGCAATGCAGGAGACCCCTGTTCAATTCCTGGGTTGGGAAGATCCCCTGGAGAAGGGATAGGCTACCCACTCCAGTATTATTGGGCTTCCCTGGTGGCTCAGACGGTGGAGAATCTGCCTGCAATGCAGGAGACCTGGCTTCGATCCCCCGGTTGGGAAGATCCCCTGGAGAAGGGAAAGGCTACCCGTTCCAGTATTCTGGCCTGGAGAGTTCCATGGACGGTATAGTCCATGGGGTCACAAAGAGCTGGACACGACTGAATGACTTTCACTTTCAGTTTGTTGTATGACTTTTAGACTGGTCTCTGGAGAGTTTCATCGCAGGTCACCGTAAATTCAGAAGAACCAGCCAGTAACCATTCCTTGCCCTCCACCCAGATACAAATGAAACAGTTATTTTATTTGTTTTATATAATGGGCTTCCCAAGAACATTGTCTTAGGTCAAGTTTCCTGGAAGCAGAACCTGAAACAGTTTTAGATGCATATAGTTTATTGAGGGATTCCCTGGAAAGAAGCCTGTAAGGAAGGAAGGGAAGCAGGACGTGATCTCAGGTAACTTCGAGCCTGGGCCTGATCCATGGGCACTCTAAAATGTAAGCTGCACTACAGAGTTGTTCTGCCTTGAAACTAGGGGACCAGGGTTTATGCCCCTGCATCCATCAGTCACTGGCTGCTTGGGGTGAGAATGAGGGGTGATGCATCTCAAAATTGTCTGGGCGGGACAGCTCACGCAACAGCGATTGTCCAAAGAGGGCGTCCAGAGGAGGCTGCAGGCAGATGCTTTTATCCATAGGACATGCAGCAGGCAGGAAGCACTGCCTAGTGGAGACGGTTGGACAGGACACCATCAGCCTGTGAAGATCTAGGTAGAGAAGGCCAGGACCAGAGCACTTTATTGCCGTCTGGTGTTTTGGCCTCAAGCATCAGTGTGGAATCACAGTGAGCAGGGCTGGACCCTGAGAAGCCACAGGGGCTCCCATGCCAAGAGGCTCAGGGCCTAGAATCCTAATAGTTCGGGCATTCTCACTGGCCCTTTCTTCCTGGGTCGACATGCAGTCTCAGCCTTGTGCATCACACTTTTGGATGGTTAAGAAAAGTGAGAAAAAGGAAACGCAAAGAGACCAAATCCACCCAAAGATACAAACCCTGATACTGTGGCTTAGTGTGAAGCAAAGCCCTGTTCTTCCTTCACTCTCCTAATGCAGACTTAGTTAAGTGCTTATGCTGGGCCCAGCACCACGAAGGCAAATACCAAGGAGCAGTTCCAAGGCCATTTTGAGCAATGGCAATGTGACTAAAAATAAATGCTGCTGTAGGATATTTGGTGTCCACAGGCAAGGACAGGCCAAGAGAGGTGGGACTTGTGGAGAGTCTGGGTCAGTGGGGAGTGCTGAGAAGTATAGCAATAGCCCCCACTGAGGCTGCCAGGGACTCTGAGGAAAGAGCTGAGGTCAGTTTGGGGCACCAGCCAAGTGCCAGTGTCTAAGGAAGCAAGTTAAGGTCAGTGTTCAGAAGCCTGGGCCAAGGAGAGGGAGTAGGCACAGAGGCACGGCAGGGCCTGGCGCTAGGTGAAGGAAGATGACGATAACATAGTTAGCACCTACTACTTGCCAAGCACTTTGAATACATTGACTCAGACAGATATGGTAAAGCATCTAGTCTATAATGCAGGAGACCCGGGTTCGATCCCTGGGTCGGGAAGATCCCCTGGAGAAGGAAATGACAATCCACTCCAGTACTCTTGCCTGGAAAAATCCCATGGACGGAGGAGCGTGGTAGGCTACAGTCCATGGGGTCGCAAAGAGTCGGACGCGACTGAGCAACTTCATTTTTTCACTTTTAAACCTCACAGTAACCTTGCAGGATAGGCATGGATTGGCCAAAAAGTTCATTTGGATTTTCCACAAAATGTTATTGGGAAAACCCAGATGAACTTTTTGGCCAACCCAACGTGAGGTTCAGAAAGATGAAAACAGTGCTTCTCAAATTTTAACAAGCATATGAATCACCTGGGATTATGCTAAAATACAGATTCTGCTTCAGTGTGTCTGGGGTGGACCCAAGGTTCTGCATTTCTAACCAGCTGCAGGTAACGCTGATCCTGCTGGCCCACAGCCCATCCTTCGAGTTTCATGAGGTTAACACCCTCACCACAAAGTCCGTGCCTTTATTACTATGGAGGGAAGGGAAGGAAGGAATGGCGGGAAAACAGAAGCATTCTAGTTTGAGTCTAGTCTTCCAAACAGAGTCAGGGCCGGGGACTCTGGACTATGGCTGTCCGCCCTCCTGGGTGTGGGCAGGAGTGGGCAGGGGGGTGTGCTGCCCTGAAGAGGGGACTGGCCGTCTCTGGATGCTTGGAGGAGGGGGGCATGACAGTTTTCAGAGGTGACTTACTCATTTCAGTGCATCTGACCCGGTGTCCTTTAGTCACTGCTCGTGGCTGGTTTAATGGTCACTTAATCTGGACAAGACAAAATGATAGAAATTACTTTTCAGCAGCAACTTGCAAGTTGCTAGCCTCGAAAAGAAACAGAATCCACTTCTCAGACGTTCTCTTGGTCTTCTTTGGAAAAATGGTTTGTTCTTTATCTAAGACTTTCTCGTGGGCCTTATTATTAAATTTCCTCCTCTGTTATCATGGTGAATATTGGTATAAAAGCTTTTTGAAACATTACTTAGGGCCTTCTGCTAGTTTTTAAGTTGTGATTATTATCGTTATGTATTTTTTAAAAGACCTTCCGTTTGTATGATGCACTACGGTTTCTAGAACGCTTTCATTGGTGTTTTCCTCCTTATCTCCACACAGGAGATCACTGACCTGGGAGGTCACGATTGTTTTCCCAGTTTATGGAGAAATGAGTGGGAGCACAGAAAGCTGAAGCTGTTACGGTCCTGTGGCTACATAAGGGTAGCGACACTGACGTGTTTTGAGTATTTGCTGCTGTCGGGCACTTGTCTAAGCCTTATTTGTAGTAGGTCATTTAGTTCTTGCTCTAACTCCACTATTACCCCCGTTTTACAGATGAGAACAACTGAGGCCTCGAGGCATTACCTATTTATTGAAGGCTACATGGCTAGCAAGAGGAAGAACCAGGGTCAGAGCTGAGGCATTGGGGCATCTAACTTCTACACTAGAAAGGACCTATTGCAACGTTTGGGGCCATAGCAGAAGCAACATGTATTTTTGAGGCGTTCTCCACCCCTATCCTAGAATAAACGACAGCCTGGGCAGCCACAGGGAAGAGCTTTAGAGGCTTGGAAACATCACTCTCAAACAGGAGGAGGGATTTGCCAGGCTACCAAAATGGGTAGATGGTAAATAAAGCCTCTTAGACCATTATATCTACTACTGCGGGCAGGAATCCCTCAGAAGAAATGGAGTAGCCATCATGGTCAACAAATGGCTGCAGGGCCTCCTGAGGAGCAGTGGGCGCCCCTGGGTGCGAAGGGCACGTGAAGCCCCTGAGGTTGGCAGAGCAGACTCTGGAGCCAGTCGGCTTGAATCCAAATCTAGACGCCGGCACTCACTGGCTGGCTGACCTTGGGCAAGTTCATCCTCTTCTCTGACCTCGTTTTTCTCATCTACAAAATAGGGAGAATAATAGTACCCACCTGTGAGGGTTGTTGTGAGAATTAATGGAGTTAATCCCATATACAGTAATCACCGTCTAAAAACTAAACTTGATAACCACGAAGGCCTACTGTCCAATCAGATAAGGATTTTTACCAAAAATCGGTGAAAATACTTAAAAGTAAAAGGAGACATAGGCAAGTAGTAGGAACTCAAACATGTAAAAGGGTTTGGGGAATGTGTCTCTCTGCACGTATTTTGTATTTCGGTCTCACCAGGACTCAGACTGCTGTGGTGAGACTTCATGTCACTAAGTTGGGTGAATATTTATTGATGACCTGCTCTCTCTCTCCTAGGGAGATTGTCTCCTAATTTAATGCCCCAACCAATTCCCATCGAAAGCTCTTCCCAAAGACAATTGACTTCACTTAGCATTTGATGGGGGAAGGCAATGGCACCCCACCCCAGTACTCTTGCCTGGAAAATCCAATGGACAGAGCAGCCTGGTGGGCTGCAGTCCATGGGGTCGCTGACAGTCGGACAAACTGAGCGACTTCACTTTCACTTTTCTCTTTCATGCACTGGAGAAGGCAATGGCACCCCACCCCGGTACTCTTGCCTGGAGAATCCCAGGGACGGGGGAGCCTGGTGGGCTGCCGTCTCTGGGGTCACACAGAGTCGGACACGACTGAAGTGACTTAGCAGCAGCAGCATTTGATGAAATATTTGAGATGTTTTTAAAAGTCAGTTTAATAAGATTTCCTACCATCTTATTTTCTCCATTGACAAAATTAGGAAACAACAGTCCTGCACAACAGGCTTGTTCTGAAGGACAAAAGGGTCTGGTGCATGAAGCTCATTAAACACGAGCTCTCAGTATTGTATTTTGTGATTTTACTGTTGAAAAATGTGACAGGGTTATACAGGAAAATATACTCTGTATTTTGGCTACTTTGAGGAATTGAGTTCTGTGTTTGGATAATTAAACTATAAGACTTCCAATAAATGTGAGATTCATTTATATAAAGTAATATTATAGATGGAGATACAAAGTTCTATTATGAAATTATCTTTTATCAAAAACTGAATTTTATCTGATCAAGCATCTAGACCTAGTTACAAAGCTACCAAAAATACAGAGAACAGAAGAATATGTTAAATGACATCATGGGGATGCAATGAACAAAATCCAGACCGTGTGTGTAATGGACTGAATTGAGTCCCCTCCTTCCCTTCTCCCTCTGTTATCATACATGGAAGCCTAAACCCCAGTGTGGCTGCATTTGAAGGGAGGCGCATAAGGAGGTAATTCAGGCTAAATGAGATCGTAAGAGCGGGGCCCTACTCCACTGGGACTGGTATCCTTATAAGAGAAAAAGACACCAGTGATCTCTCCCTGCCTTTCGGCATGCACACACAGAGGAAAGGCCGTATGATGACCCACAATAAGGAAGCTGTCCACAAGTCTGGAAGAGTTCTCACCAGAAGCCAGCCCTGCTAGCAACATGATCTGAGACTTCTGGCCCCCAGGACCGGAAAAATAAACCTCTGTTGCTTAAGCCACCCAGTCTGGAATACTTTGTTATGGGAGCCCATGCAGATTAATATGGCAGAAAACTCTACAGGACAAACAGCCTGGTTTCTTCAGGGAGTGGTTTCAACAAGGAGAGAAAGAGAGAGAGAGAGAAAGGGCACACACTACATGGAGCTGGATTCTCAAATTCAGAAGATTTAAAAGACACCACTCAGGACTTCTGAGGTGGTCCAGTGGCCAAGACTCCGCCCTCCCAATGCAGGGGTGCCAGGCTCTATCCCTGGTCAGGGCACTAGACCCCACGTGCCACAGCTAAGAGTTCTCATGTGACAACTAAAACCCACCCCCACCAAAAAAAAAGACCCCAGTCATTTGCCTGGGGCTTCTTTGGATACAGTTTTCAAACAAACTGGAAAAAAAGAAAAAGAGATAAATTAATCTCTTTTATCTCTCAGATGTCATCATCTCCCTGTATATGAGGTATTAACATCATTTTGTAAACGAGAATACAGGCACTTGTTGAAGCTAAGCAATTTTGCGTAACATCATTGTAGAAAATAAACATGTCAAGTGCTTAGAATAGTATCAAGAGTCTAGGAAGCACTCTGTATATTTTAGTTGCTAGCAAAAGTTGGGGGGGAGAAGAAGGAGAGGTGGAAAAAGAGATAATTATATTATTTATGACATTTATGGGACAACTGAAAATGTGAACATTGGATATTTTATGATATTAGGGAATTTTTATTGCTTGAAGTATGATGAAATTATTCAGGTTTTGGCTTTTGTTAAAAAAGAAGTATATATCCAGATACATGCTGAAATATTTACAGATGAAGTGAATTGATATCTAGGATTTATTTCAAAATAATATGCGGGGTAGCAGGTGGTAAAATGGGGCTTCTCCAGTGGCTCAGTGGTGAAGAATCCACCTGTAATGCAGGAGACACAGGAGATGTGCGTTTGATACCTGGGTCAGGAAGGTGCCCTGGAGGAGGGCATGGTAACCCACTCCAGTATTCTTGCCTGGAGAATTCCACAGACAGAGGAGCCTGAAAGGCTACAGTCCATATGGTCGCAAAGAGTCTGACATAACTGAAGTAACTGAGCACATAGGTGATAAAATAAATGAAACAAGACCGGCTATAAGTCATTAATTGTTAAAGTTGCTTATGGATTTGTATAGTTGCATTATACTGTTTTCTCTATTTTGTATGTATGTTTGAAATTGTCAAGAACTCAGATACTTTTTAATCTATAACTAACGTATCTTTATGCCTCTGTATCTTCACCCTCCCCCTTTGTAAGCAAGCAATCAAGAAAGAGAGAGAAGAGAAAACAGAATCACCAGTGCTGGTCACCAGGCATTACTAGCGACCAGGGAAAAAATTAGTCATGGCAGGTTGTATCCTTACTCAAAAAACAGGAATTTTTCCTGTAAAAAACCGTGTTTAAAGATTTCAAAAAGAGAATTTTCATAGAATAGGCAGAGAATAAAGAAAAAATGGCCCCAAAACTGGGCTGTGGTTTTATGTGAAACTGCCACAGACAAAACCATCTGCGAGGGACAGTCCCTTGTCAATCTCCATTGTCATCCCAGTCACTTCCAGGAGCTGCCACCAGTGGATTCCTCCAGGAAGATGCAGCNAGAGAATAAAGAAAAAATGGCCCCAAAACTGGGCTGTGGTTTTATGTGAAACTGCCACAGACAAAACCATCTGCGAGGGACACTCCCTTGTCAATCTCCATTGTCATCCCAGTCACTTCCAGGAGCTGCCACCAGTGGATTCCTCCAGGAAGATGCAGCAACATTTGTTATGTTCTCAATTGCCACCAGTGTCCCAGGACTTATGGGACAGGCAGAATCAGTGGGCTGTTGTGTCCAGTGTGTGCTTGTACCTGGCAGATAAAAACAGCAAGGAAGATCTGCGTATGTGTAAACATAATCAGTCCCCACTGTGGTTCTCACTGTGAGCTGCACATTGTGCTGGCTTTGTTTGCAGTACATTTGTGGTTTTATTCCTATCCTCAAGGAACCCACGATCTAGTAGGATGGTGTGATGAATACACACGGAATTAATGAGTTAGCCAGTAGATTAGGGCTTTTGAGTTTACCAAGTGTTTTCATAGATATGGTTTCATTTGATCCTTGTAACAGATCCTGGAAGCAGCACAGAGTGACTATAGCAAAACAAATTCCAAACTTGGAGCTACAGAGTGAGTTTGTGATAAACTAGAAGGAAATCTCCTTGACTTTTTTTTGAAGTATAGTTGATTTATAATGTTGTGTTAATTTCTGGTGGACAGCAAAGTGATTGAGTTCAGTTCAGTTACTCAGTCGTGTCTGACTCTGCGACCCCATGAATTGCAGCATGCTAGGCCTCCCTGTCCATCACCAACTCCTGGAGTCCACCCAAAGCCATGTCCATTGAGTCGGTGATGCCATCCAACCATCTCATC
>SJYX01021667.1:129873-143016 GCA_006410675.1 Oreotragus oreotragus
AAAGCCCATGTGTATATGTAAGGAGCCTTGCCTGTTAAAGCCCATGTGTATATGTAAGGAGCCTTGCCTGTTAAAGCCCATGTGTATATGTAAGGAGCCTTGCCTGTTAACCCCAAGCCCTTTACTTACCGTCTCCCCACTCCCCTTTGATGACCAGAAGCTTGTTTTCTATGTCTGTGGGTCTGTTTCTGTTTCACAGATAAGGTCATTTGTATCACTTTTATAGATTCCACATATAAGGGATGTCATATAATATTTCTCCTCTGTCTGACTTACTTCATTTGATATGATAATCTCTAGGTTCATCCATGTTGCTGCAAATGGCGATATTTCATTCTTTTTTATGGCTAAATACTCTTCTGTTGTTTATATACCACATCTCCCTGACTTATAATCATTCATTGGATGCCAAGAGAAGATGGGTGTTATCTGAGGCAGGCAAGAGAGGATTATGACCCTATTTAGAAGAGCTTAACTCCAACCAGGTACACAAGACATAATATGAAAAAAAATGTTTATAAAATATGTTTTTTTAACTGACCCCCACTTAATATGTCTTGTTTTCTCTGTGAGACATACTGATCTCAAAGAGTACTTCTGGCTGGTGGTCTGGTCTCTTATATGCCTACTGGTTCTATTGTAGGCTTTCCTAGAGTCAATTAGTTGAGCTTGTTTCCAAACCTGTTTGTGCCAGTTGTGCTATTTTGTAATTATGCAGTTCAATTAAAATATATGTTAACCCATGAAATAATGAGTACAAAAAATAATGGGTTATTGTTTTTATGAAAATTAATTTGGGTGCTATGGAAGAACTTAACGAAAGTTTTTGTTAAAATAAAGTCGTGTCTCATTTCTGCCCTGCAGGTAGGTTCATCAGTACCATCCTTCTAGATTCCATGTGTATGTGTTAATGTACAATATTTGTCTTTCTCTTTCTGACTTACTGCACTGTGTATAATAGGCTCTAGGTTCACCCACCTCATTAGGACTGATTCAAATGCATTCTTTTTTTTATAGCTGAGTAATATTCCATTGTGTATATGTATCACAATTTCTGTATCCATTCGTTATTGATGGACATGTTGATGTATGGCAGAAACCAACACGATATTGTAAAGCAACTACCCTCCAATTAAAAAATATAAAGTTGCCATTGAATAACACATAAAGGGAAAGCTGATGAAAATTGTAAAAATCTCAAATTACTTTGTAGCTGTCTTTACGTTGTTGCTCTGCTTTAAAGAAACTTAAACTAGAGATTATAGATGATGCCTTATGAGTAGGCTTTACACAAAGGAAAGGAGGTCAGTTTTAAAGAAAAGGTGTTTGTCCTATATCAAAAACCTGGCACACAAAGAAAGGGACTTTTAAATGTTTTAGAATAAATGCTAAGTGCATTTTTTTATGATTTTCTCATTTTTTTTCAATGAACTTTTAAAACACATTTTCCCAACAGCATTTCTCAGTTTGGTTAGATAAGAGGGCTGCACTGAACTATATCTGCATGGAGCCTAAATAAAGAAGGAGAGTCAAGGAGCATAAAAGTTGATGGCATTCTCCAAGGCTGCCTGCTCGAGAGAGGAACAGACGCGGATAACTGTCTCTATGGCCTCTTGCAGAGTGGAGGGCAGGGGTGGCTGAGCTCATCTAGACTGATGTCTCTGGCCACTGGGATTGTTTAACATCCCGCTTGTTCTGATTTCTTCTTCACCAAGAGGTCCTCTGTTTACAATCTGGCCATCCATGTGCATTTCCTCCTAGAAGAGAAAGTGCTGCTGAGAGACTTGAGTCCTGGTTCCTGAAGCTGGTAGTGTTTTTCATCATAAATTAGAGAATTATTACAATGATGTTCAACTTCTAGAAGACAATATCTACTGCCTCTTCTGATACATCTTGTGAAAACTTACCTTGAAGAGGGTGGAAGTCACCCAACAGTGTCAATATGTCTGCCAATTTTAGAAATATTGACCACAGATTCAAAGTGCTTCAGTACCCTGCGCGATCCAAATGAAACTGCTAGTTTGTGATCCATGCTCCAGAAGCCATGATGCAGAAGAAGGAGATGTTCCTTTTGCAGTTGTTTTGCTATCCAGCTTAGAGTCTGAGTCTCTTTGAATCAGCAAATGTGTTTATTTGCCATGGATTGAGGACCTACTATGCATAAGAAACCGTTCCAGGTGACTTAGGTACATTCAAATCGTCCTCATAATCTGGCAAACTTTGCATTTTACCCCTGAAGAAGCAGACAGTTAGAGAAGTTAGTTAACATACCCAAGCACACGCGCTAGGGCTGATACTAGAGGTCAGGTTTCTCCTGCTTCAGCATTCTTCTTCACTAGAACTATCACATTATTACATTTATCAATGTTCCCCCTTTCTGCAATTAAAAATTTCCTGTCGTGCTACCTGGAAATCATTTTTTCCCCCTTCATTTGGTAAACAATTATCACAAGTTAAGAATTCCAGGAGAAATAAATAATTTGTACTGTCAGGAGACGTTCTGAAAGAAGACAAGGTCAGCCCCATGGCCAAATAAGTGGGGCAGCCTCAGTGGCGCTTGGGGGGCTTCCTGAAACGCAGAGGTACTGGCAGCAGGCTACGCAGCAGGCAGCTGCTCCAAGGAGAGTTAAACCTGGACATTTCAACAGTCAACACAGGAAAACTGATTCTTAGTTGCTTACCATGTGTCGGGAACTGTGCCTAGCATTTGGAAGGCGTTGAACTCTTACAGCAAACCTGTGAAGAAGTTGAGGTGCGGAGATATGAGGTAACTTACTCAAGGTACCATACCTAGTAAATCGAAGAGACCAGATTCAAGTTCAGGTTTAGCTTGGCTCCACAGTCCGCACGTTACTACGCTGAGATTCTGTCTTCCAGTCACAATAAACTTTTCTTGAGTGAACACTCTGTGCCCGGCACTGCGGTCACGATGTCCTTGCTGTTCAGTCATGTCCGACCCTGCAGCTCTTTGGACTGCAGTGCGCCAGGCTTCCCTGCCGTTCACCATCTCCTGGCACTTGCTCAGAATCACGCCGACTGAGTTGGTGATGCCGTCCAACCCCATCTAACCCTATGTCATTCCCTTCTCTTCGCATCTTCAGTCTTTCTCAGCATCAGGATCTTGATGATTTATGCACATAGTTTTTCATAACTTAATTTCTCTTTTCCATTAATTTGTTTGGGTGGCATAAGGCAGGCAGTTTATGCTACATGGCCTGGCCCCTCTTAGAAGATGTTCACATAATTTTTGACAATCTAGCTACAGTGATGCTAAAGAAAAAAATTAAGGATTACAAGATAGCATGATGATGATAATTACAGTTTACTGGCGTGCTGCAATTCATGGGGTCGCAAAGAGTCGGACACGACTGAAGACTGAACTGAACTGAACTGAAGGGCTAACTCTGTGGCAGGTATCTGACTCAGCACATTATGTGTAATATCCTATTTGATTATTGTTGTTCAGTCACCAACTCGTGTCCTACTCTGTGACCCAGTGAACTGGGGCACATTAGGCTTCCCTGTCATTGACCATCTCCTGGAGTTTGCTCAGACTCAGGTGCACTGAGTCGGCCATGCCATTTAACCATCTCATCCTTTGCTGTCCCCTGTCCACCTGTCTTCAATTTCTCCCAGCCTCGGGGTCTTTTCCAATGAGTTGGTCAGGTAGCCAAAGTATGAAACTTCAGCTTCAGCATCAGTCTTTTCTATGAGTATTCAGGGTTGATATCCTTTAGGATTGACCGGTTTGATCTCCTTGCCGTCCAAGGGACTCTCAAGAGTCTTTCCAGCACCACGGGTCAAAAGCATCAATTAATTCTTTGGTGCTCAGCCTTCTTTATGGTACAGCTCTCACATTTGTACATGACTACTGGAAAAACCATAGGTTGACTAGATGGATCTTTGTCGGTAAAGTGCTATCTTTGCTTTTTAATACACTGTCTAGGTTTGTCATAGCTTTTCTGCCAAGGAGCAAGCCTCTTTTAATTTCATGGCTGCAGTCACTGTCTTCTGTGATTTTGGAGACCAAGAAAATAAAGTCTCTCACTGTTTCCACTTTTTCCACATCTATTTGCCATGAAGTGATGGGACTGGATGTCATGATCTTAGTTTTTTAATGTTGCATTTTAGCCAACGTTTTCACTTTCCTCTTTCACCTTCATCAAAAGGCTCTTTACCTCCTCTTCACTTTCTGCCATTAAAGTGGTATCATCTGCATATCTGAGGTTGTTGATATTTCTCCCAGAACTCTTGATTCCAGCTTGTGATTCATCCAGCCTAGCATTCTGCATGACGTACTCTGCATGTAAGTTAAGTAAGCCGGGTGGCAATATGCAAGTGTTTATGTACTCCTTTCCCAATTTGGAACCAGTCTCTTGTTCCATGTCTAGTTCTAACTGTTGCTTCTTGACCTGCATACAGGTTTCTCAGGAGGCAGATAAGGTGGTCTGGAAAATTCTCTTTAAGAGTTTTCCACAATTTATTGTGATTCATACAGTCAACGGTGTTAGCATAGTCAATGAAGTAGAAGTAGATGTTTTTCTGGAATTCTCTTTTTCTGTGATCCAATGAATGTTGGCAATTTGATCTCTGATTCCTCTGCCTTTTCTAAATCCAGCTTGTACATCTGGAAGTTCTTGGTTCATGTACTGTTGAAGCCCAGCTTGAAGGGTTTGAGCATTACCTTGCTAGCATGTGAAATGAGCACAACTGCACAGTAGTTTGAACATTGTTTGGCACTGACCTTGTTTAAGATTGGAATAAAAACTGACCTTTTCCAGTCTTGTGGCCACTGCTGTGTTTTCCAAATTTGCTGGCATATTGGGTGCAGCACTTTCACAGCATTATCTTTTAGGATTTGAAATAGCTCAACCGGAATTCCATCACCTCCACTAGCTTTGTTCATGGTAATACTTCCTAAGGCCCACTTGACTTTACATGCCAGGATGTCCGGCTCTAGGTGAGTGACCACACCATCCAGGTCATTAAGACCTTTTTTGTACAATTTTTCTGTGTATTCTCGCTATCTCTTTTTAATCTCTTCTGCTTCTGTTAGGTCCTTACCATTTCTGTCATGTATTGTGCCCATATTTGCATGAAACATTCCCTTGGTATCTCTGATTCTCCTGAGGAGATATCCAGTCTTTCCCATTCTGTTGATTTTGGTGTTCTTATGGGAGGAGAGAAGCACATGACTTTTACTCCTCCATCCCGACTGTACGCCTATTTGATTGCTTTGCACCAATGCTGTGACACAGGTACAGAGTAACCAGATATCTCCAAGAATCCTTAGACAAGGTAAAGGTAAAGGCATGACTTCCCTACACTGATTGAGGCACAGTTGGAAGGAAGCTATAGAAGAGAGGGATTTTGAGAAATGAAACCCATGGAAAATAATTGAGCCCAGAAGATGCCCCATGCATGAGTGGAAACTTTCTCTACAACAGAGCTGGCATTGCATATTGTTGGAGAAAGTGTAGACCATTCAGTAGTTGGTGTAAGGAAAATAACTGGATCCCTACCTCACACCACACACAGCAACCAGTTAAGTATGCAAAGGAAAGCTTCAAAACTTACAGCAGAAAACACAGGAGAATATCAGTCTGATTTCAGTGGAGGAAAGAATTTTCGAAACAAGAACAAAAAGTGCAAGTCATGAAGGAAAGTATTGTCAAACTCAGTGCCATTCAAATAAAAAAATTCTGTCTAGCCAAAGGGGCAAAATGAATGTGAAGAAAAGGTCTGGGAAAAGAAGCACGCAGAACATATAACCAACAAATTAATTTATCCAGAAAAAAATATGTTTTATAATATACATATTGTATGTATAAAACACATATATGCACTTGCTGCTGCTGCTGAGTCACTCCAGTCGTGTCCGACTCTGTGCGACCCCATAGACGGCAGCCCACCAGGCTCATCTAAGCCACCACGGAAGTCCAAAACACTCTCAATCTCATTTATAATTAGGAATGTGGACATTAAGCCTGGAAGAGATGCCATTTTACAGCCCCCAAATTGATCAAGCATTTTAGAACATGTTGGTGAGGCAACTGTGAAATATATACATACAGGTTATATCCTTATATACTGTTGATAGGGATATAAATTATTCCAAACATTCTGAAAATAATTTGGCATTATCTAGTAAAGTTGAACACACACATAAAATGTTCTGTTACCTAGCAATCCCAGAGATGTGTAAACACACCACATACACACTTAGCCCCACATAACTCTAATGTGTGAGACATGAGACATGTACATAAATGTTCATGATAGCATCTTCTTTGTAGTCACAAAACAATGAGAAACAATTTACCAAGAGAAGAATGGACCATTTCTGCCATACGTACATCATACCTTATCATAATGAAAAGGAATGAACTTTAGCTACATGTATCAACAGGAATGCATCTTTCAAAAAAAAAATGCCAAGGGAAAAAACTCACATTGCAGAAGAATATATGCAATATGATAACATTTATGGAAAGTCCAGAAACAGGCAAAACGGAACTGTGGGTTTCTAAGGCATGTGGAAATCTACTTTTCTTTTCTGCGTGATGGAATCTTATACACAGACTTTAGAGTTGTGTTTACTTTGGGAGAAGGAAGATCAGGAGAACGGCATGAAGGTGGGATGCGAAAAGGATTCCAACAGAACGGTAACATCCTCTTTCATGAGCAGAGTTGTAAATCCATAAGGGCCCATATTATTAGTAGTAGTACTACCTTACACATTTGTTTCATTATACTTTTTTGAAAGTATGAAATAAAGTAGAATAGAGATAAAAGATGAGAAGATGGCTGAAATTGTTGGCTATATATAATATATATATTATATATATACTATATATATAATAACCCAAAGAAGTACTATCTCTTGAAGATACCAACCCAATATTCTCTTTTATCTTTTCCATCAACCTTCCCCATCCCTCTTACCTCCTCCTGCCAAAACAGAAAACAAAAACCAAACAAACAGATGAATGAATAACCCATAATTTAAGTGGAATTGATTATTTAAAAAGCAAGCCAAATAAAAAACTGGTTGGCAAAATGAAAATAGCAAAGACATTCTTCTAAAGTCTGAGGGATGTTCTGTCCTGACATTTGGTCTTCAGACATTGGTTTATTCTGTAAACTTAAAAAGAATTGAAAAAACTATGTACAATGCATAATTTTTATGTTTACATCTAAAACCTAAGTTTAAAAAGAAGGCAATTCCCTATTATAAATACTGATATTTTGAAATAAACTTTATATAATTTAAAACATGTTTCCAGGGACTTCCCCTGTGGTCCAGTGGCTAAGTCTCCACACTCCCAAAGCAGGGGTCCCAGGTCTGATCCCTGGTCAAGGAACTAGATCCCACACGCCACAGAGAAGATTGAAGATCCTGCATGCTGCAACTGAGACCCAGAGCAGCCAAATATACAAATATTTAAAAACTGCTCTATAAAAAAATGGTTCCAGTGAAACCCATGTGTAATCATCCATTAAAAATATACAGGAACAAGCTTTCCTTAAAATATTGACATTTAAAGCAAGTGAAAGTTGGTCGCACAGTCATGTCTGACTCTGCGATCCCATAGCCTGCCTGGCTCCTTTGTCCATGGGATTTTCCAGGCAAGAATACTGGAGTGGGTTGCCATTCCCTTCTCCAAGGGATCTTCCCAACTCAGGGATCAAACCTGGGTCTCCTGCATTGCAAGCAGATTCTTTACCAAATGAGCCACCAAGCAAGACTGTTATATAATCTTTAAAAAGTTTCCAGTGGAATCTATGTACCATAGTGACTTGATATCATAATCTGTTTAGAAATATTTGAATGAGCTCCTCTAAATGTTGCCTCATTCTTTCCTCTCTTTGATTCATATTTTCATTCCTTTACCATATAGAACTTTACCCCTGTGAAACATACTTTGTGTCATATTTTTCTACAACAAAAAGTATGCATATAAACTCAGAGCTCATAAGTCTCTAAGGGTTAAAACATTTCGCTGGATTGAATCATACATTGGTGAATGGTAAACAATGGATAAAAACACAAATATATGTTCTGGTAGTTATTATTATCAAATACAATTTTTATTGGAAGTGGATATCTTCATGACTGGATCAATTTTTTCCTTTCTTTGTTCTACTTCCTAAAAACAACTAAGTAAAAGTTCTATGTTGACTTAATGCTAAAATGGAATAGGATTCAGCAATGTTGGACAATTCTCTGCAAAGAATAATTTGTGGTCTTAAGATTTGCAATTCAGAATGCACAGATTCTGATAAAATCATTAAGAGTGTTCTGAGGAAGAAAGTCAGGAGCTTATAAAGGCAAAAGTCACAAGGTTGTTAGTTGTCTGGCAAGGATTTAATTGAATTTGATGCAGGAAAATGAATATTTATCCATAAAGGATAGACTCTCATAAGTTATTTGTTTTTTTGTCATGAGTTATTTTAGGGTAGGGATCCAACAAGTAGCTTGGGTTTCCGGAACGTTGGGCAGGTGTTCTGGAGGCCTGTGTTAAGAAAATAAGTGGTCAAAGTTCAGATTTTATCAGGACTAAGACCTGCATAAGGCTCCCTTCCTCAGTAGCCTCCCAGGTCCATTTTAGAGAGTTGTTTTAGCAATACGAACTCCGGTTTGACTTTCCCATTGCAGAATCAATACTCACCTTATTTTTTGTTTTTTTCAATAGAATGCTGAGAACTTTTGTTCAAATTTAAGCAGTGGGGTTGGAAGTTTTGTTATAGAGATGTCATTAAATTCTTTGAATTCTTTTTGAAAAAATGCTAAAAATCACTTAGTGATTTTTTCCTCAATATTATCTAAAAATAACTATTAGCGAATAATTCACGTCTCCTTCAGCTCTGTTGAGAGCAATGAATCAACACCATTTGACTTGTGAAAATATTTGTAACCAGTTATTAGAGTTAGTCACTTTCTCAACAGTAACACGAATATTTCAAATTGTTGCTTTGCTTGGGAATCGGTGGGTTTCTGTACCCTGAGGCAACGCACCATTGTAAGCTTTGAGACGGAGGAGAGGAGGGAAGAGAAGCAGGGAGAAGTCTGTTGTAAAGGGGAGCACACAGCTTTGATCTCACTTTCTTAGTTTTTAGGAAACAGTAAAAATAGGTTTTGAGGATCTAGAAATCGATTCCTTTAAGACCACTGAAGACTCTACAAAGAAAGTTCTCCGGACTCTCCAACTTGGACAGGCAAGTCTGTAGACAGGGAAGTTGGCATTGCTGGGAGCTTGCTAGAAGAGCATCATCTCTACCCTGTTCTGAACTGAAAGAAACAGAAACTGCACTTAACAGAAATCTCATGGTTTTATCATGAACACATTGAAGTTTGCAAAGCTCTGGACTAGACCGTTGGTACTCCCCTGTCCCCTAAACCTCGGTTCAGGCATTGGCTCTCGTGTGGCTTCCTGCAAAGCGTGGGTCATCATTTAAACCCCTCGCCAGCATCTGCAGCTCGTGACTCTGACTGCAGTTCTCCCAGACGTCCCTGGTTCAGTTTCCAGCTGCCTCTGAGACTGACTGAGCTGGGCTTCTTGACCGCAGATCATTTAAAGGCTGCTTATGAAAAAGCAGATGGTCCCTAAGGGCCCCCGGTAATAAGTGGCAGCTGATGGCGCTCACTTCCTTCTCACTAATGACCAGATTTGGGAAAGACATCCGTTTTCTTCCCTAAGTGTCGCTCGGACCAGCGATTTTGAATTACGGGATGTTAAGGCTGGCAAGGCTCGGCTGTGTCACAGAGGGGTTTCCTCTTATCCTTGTGGATACCGTGACCTTGTCATTAGGAGAGCTACAAATAGAACAGCCTTTTCTTTTTTTTTTTAAGGAAAAGAAATGCCTATTCAAATAGAGAGTCAAAAGCTATTGGCTCCAGCAAGAAGAAAATGGCTGTGATTGTATCTTTGACATGTTTTTGCCTTCCCCTGTAGTATTTCTGCTGCGTCGACAGGCATGCCATCCAAGCTGGGCCTGGCTCTCCACCCGGCCCGGGGCTCTGTGTTCAGTTCTCGTGTGTGTGGGATCCCAGACCTGTGTGTAAACAAGGGGGCCGGGCGCCAAGGCCTCTTTCTTGGGTGCAAACACCCAAGTGTCAGATGAGCAGTCCATGGGAGGAAGCATTTCCCTGGCAGCGTTCTCGTTTTGCCCCCGCAGCAGGAAAGCCTGCATTATGCTGAACGGAGCAAGGGCAGTTCAGAGTTCAAACCCCGCTCCACCACTCACTGGCTGGGTGACTGGGCAACTGACCTAAACTCTCTCAACTGCTGAGTCTCTATCTTGAAAATGGCATAACGCAAATGGTTTCAGGAGAATTAAATGAGACTTGGAACACAAGTAGGCAAGTGGATTCTCTGTAAAAGTTATTTTTTCGCCTCCTCTCAAAACAAAGGGACAGTGCTTCTTAAATCCGTTGCTTCAAAAAGTCATGGACTTTTCAGCTGGAGAAATTCTTAAAAATTTATTATTTGCTCTCCCTGGTAGCCCAGTTGTTAAAGAATCCACCTGCAATGCAGGAGACCTGGGTTCAATTCCTGGGTCGGGAAGATCCGCTGGAGAAGGGATAGGTTACCCACTCCAGTATTCTTGCCTGGAGAATTCCATGGGGTCGCAAAGAGTCAGACTAGACTGAGAAACTTTCACTTTCTTTCTTTTTTTCACCTGAAGAAACTGGAGGGTAATATATTCTGGATGAGCCAAGATGCAGATTTTACAAAGGGCCTAATTGTGCTAATGATTATTTAAGATGATGGCGGCCAAGAAGGGACACATTTCTCTACAGCTGATTGGCCACAGATCCATGCTACAGGTGGGTTTCCTTCATAGCTGAGCTGGCAAAGAATCTGCCTGCAAGGCAGGACACCCTGGTTTGATTCCTGGGTCAGGAAGATCCCCTAGAGAAAGGAAAGGCTACTCACTTCAGTATTCTTCAGCTTCCCTGGTGATTCAGTTGGTAAAGAATCTGCCTGCAATGCGGGAGGCCTGGGGTCGATCCCTGGGTTGGAAAGATCCTCTGCAGAAGGGAAAGGCTCCCCACTCCAGTATTCTGGCCTGGAGAATTCCGTGGACTATATAGTCCATGGGGTCACATGGACATGACTGGGCGACTTTCACTTTCACTTTTCATGCTACAGGTAATGAGAACCAAGTCAGAACAGGAACAGACAAGAAAAGAGAGGAGGCAGGACGGAGCACAGCCCTGAGAGCCCTTCAATGCGCTGTATTTGCTGCTTTGAACAGCATTTCAAATACTGAAAGTAGGTGTTAATATCAGTGCTTCTCAAAGCTCCATCCCCAACTGGCAGCTTCAGCATCACCTGGGAACTTGTTAGAAATGCAAGTTCTCAGGCCCTGGAGTCAGAAACCCTGGCAGTGGGCCCAGCAATCCATGTTTTAGCAAGCCTGACACGCTTCAGACATACGCTGCTGCTGCTAAGTTGCTTCAGTCGTGTCCGACTCTGTGCGACCCCATAGACGGCAGCTCACCAGGCTCCCCTGTCCCTGGGATTCTCCAGGCAAGAACACTAGAGTGGGTTGCCATTGCCTTCTCCGTCAGACATACGCTAGAGGCTCAAAATTACTGGTTTACGGATAACACCTTAACCATCTTTTCTAAAGCAAAGTCAAACGACATCATAAATGTCTAAGCACTTGAAATTCCTCAACTCCTTGACATATGCTGTGAGAATTCCCAGATATTATTGTCTGCTCATTCTTGCACAGTCACCAGATATAACTTCCTCCACTGCCTCGGGTGGGATTTGTTTAATCAGGAAGCAGTTTAAAAAAAGAGAGAGAGAGAGAATGATTTTGAAAATTAAGCAAATGAATCTGATCTCTTTTCTGTTCTCTAGAAATACCTTTCCTCTGGCATGACAGTATATTTATAACTTTCTTGCAAATTACACCAATCACCCAGGTTTCATTTCCCCACCTTAACAATCCCAGCTCTAGAAGCAGTCACAGTGAAGCCCTGTGTGGTCTGGAACGTGGCAACATCTGGGATGATGTGGCGGCGGCCCGCCGGCAGAAACCCTGCCCCCCACCCACACCGAGGGCCATCATCACTTGGCCCCACCTTCTGCTTATTCTGAATTTTCTGTGTGGTGGTTAGAAGTCACAGAGAAAGCCACAAGTTAACGTCTGTAGCGTATTCCGCCTCTTATTCATATCCTCTTATCACTGGCTGGATACATGTCTGCCTCAACCCCCCAGCTGGGGGCTCCTCGAGGGGAGGTGTCACCCACTTAATCCCCGTCTACAGGGCAGATGTGAAACAGACGTTTATGAACACGCGTAAACCGGACGCCCAGGGAGCCCGAGAGGCTCGCCCAAGGCTGGGGACCCTTCTGGGCGCCCAGGGTGGTTCCACCACCTCTGTTTACTCTGTGGGGGTTTATTACTTACTTCGTCTCCACGTGGCATTCTCCAGAGACTCTGTAAATGATTGACTGCAGCCAGCAACCCCCTACCCCCCATCTGCAGAGACCAGGCTTTGTAAATATAAAGGCAGCCAGCAAGTCACAGCTAAAAGCTTTGTAATGAGGACAACTCCAACATGTTATTTTCAACATTCGACTCCCAAGTTTGAATAATTCATGGAGAGGAAAAAAAAAATCTGTTGAGCTAGAAGTGACTGGGCTATTTTAATGAAAGCTGAGATTCGGAATGGTTTAGAGCTGGAGAGTCTCTGAGGGGAGCAAAGGCAGGAAGGGACTGCCTGGCACCCAGCAACCTGGGGAGCCCAGATCTCCTCTGCCCCACAGGCTCGCCGGCCAAGGCCTCGCAGCGGTCCACGGTCAGTCCCAAAGCTGCCCTCAGACCCGAAGATGCCACGCCCAGCTCTTGGCCTCGAGCCCCGCAGCCTGCCACCTGACACCAAAGGTCAGGTCCAAGGGCTTCTCCCTGTCACTGCGGGCCACCGAAGACCCAGGGAGCTCAGGTTTCCTTCTCGTCTTCGATCGAGCCCAGTTATCTCCATAGGCTGCACATTAACCTCCCCTGGGGAGCTTTTGAAAAATTGGATGACCAGGACTGGACCCAGAGCAATTACATCAGCCTCTGGGGTGGAGATGGGGCTGGGGCCTCAGTCTTTTTAAAGCACCCCCACCCCACCCACCC
>SJYX01021667.1:144286-161499 GCA_006410675.1 Oreotragus oreotragus
GCGATCGGTCCCAGAGGGAACAATCCTTGCAGCAGCTCTTCTGTTCCTGCTGGCTAAGCGTGTGGGCGTGCAGCAGGCATTTGCTGGGGAACGTCGGCAAAAAATAAAACTTCTCAAGCTTCACTCCTGTAGACAGATTGAGAGGCCTCCCAACAGTTCAGAACTGCCGAATCTGGATCCGTCCGCCCACTTACCCCCCCAGGAAGTGGTAGGTTGAGTTCGATGTGTTTGCATTTAACAGTGGCCTAGCTTATGGGACTTGACATCATAACGGCAATGTTTTTAAGATGAATAAGTCAACAGGTGGTTTTTGGACCTCACTGCTCATGGCAACCCACTCCAGTGTTCCTGCCTGGAGAATCCCAGGGATGGGGGAGCCTGGTGGGCTGCCGTCTGTGGGGCTGCACAGAGTCGGACACGACTGAAGCGACTTAGCAGCAGCAGCAGCTCGCGGAGCACCAGGCTAGGCACTGACAAAATCGAGGGGGAGGCCACCTCTGCCAAAGGTACGTTATGGCCCGTGGCCTTGGGGAAGAATCGAGGCTCGGGGTGGCAGCAGTTGGTCTGAAGGTCAAGAAGAGCAGAGGGCTAACACTCAGCCCCAGATTCACAGGGATGGGGAAGCGAGAGAGAGCCACAAAGCAGGGAGGCCCGGGAGGGGCAAGCTGACGAGTGCGTGTTTAACTTCCCAGGATTTCAAGTCCTGCAGCTATTTGCCTAACCCATGCTCACCAACGATACTGCAGCCTCCACACTGCTTTAGTCTTGCCCTTCTGACCTCCAAGCACATTTGCAGCCGGCAGAGAGCTCGGCAAACTCTATCCCAAGCCAGCTGCAGCCTCCTCCCCAAGCCTCTCTCTCCCTCTGCGGGTCTGCAGCCTCCTCCCCAAGCCTTTCTCTCCCTCTGCGGGTGTGTCTCTCTCCCTGGCTGACTCCCACACGCCATCTCTTAGTTACAGAACATTCCCCCCCCCCCACCATGGCTAAGTAGAGAAATCCAAGCTCTCAGCCTTTTCTCGAAGCAATAATGAACATAACTGGTAGAAATAATCAATACAAAACAAGATTGACAATGTCTAACACTACATATCGGGGGAAAAGAATGACTTGACTGAAAATTACCTGAAGAATCAAAACTTGACAAAATGTGGACCTGCAAATCTGGGAACAGCTGGATTTAGTAGAAATACTCGCCACAAAGAGAAAGTCACAAAGGCAGATGTTATAACTGGTAAAACTTGGCCTGGACAAAAACCAGATGTGAATCAAATTTCATTATAAAATTTAAACAGGAAAAGAATTGATGCCGATGAAGATAATTCCAATAAACTTTAATAAAAAATGGTAAAACTGGAAACTAATTGTGCTGTAGGGAAAACTGATGAGTGGATTTCTTTACTTAATGACACTTGTTGTAGAAGTTACTTTCTTGGTAGAAATCTATCAATGTTGGCATAATTCTGATTAAAATGTGTACAGGCCAAACTTCCATTGGCATTTAAATAATGATCAGTAACTATCAGGCCTCCCCAGAAGCAGCAAAATGGGAGCTAAATTGCCACTCCAGGATGGGGCCTGGGAATCGTATTTCAAAAATAATGTTTCAAACAAGCCATCTGTTAAAAAATATATTGGGGGGTGGTGACTAGAGAAGTTTGAACACGGAAGGATATTAAATAGTGCTAAGAAATTGTTTCTATTATATTTAGGCATAACGATGTTATGATCATGTTTCTTAAACATGGACAGAATTGTCTTTCCCCCCAAATTCCTTATGTTGAAGCCCTAACCCCTAATGTGACTGTATCAAAGATCAAATCAAGGTTAAGTGAGGTCATAAGGGTGGGGCCCTGGTCCCACAGGACTGGGGTCCTTATGAAGGGGAGGAGACCCCTTGAGTGTACGCATAGAGAAAGGGACACTTGAGGATGCTGAAAAGCCGAGAGGCCTCAGGAGAAGCAAACCTGCCAGCACCTTGATCTTAGATGTCCAGCCTCCAGACCAGTGAGAAAGCAAATTTCCATCGTTGAGGTCACTGAGGTTACGGCACTTTGTTTTGGCAGCCCTGGCAAACCAAGACAAGTCTTTACAGAGTAGAGATCCCTGCTGAATTATTTATGAGTGGAGCAGTATGATGTCTGAGATCTGCTTTAAAGTACTCCAGAAATAAAAATAGAGAGCTGGTGGGGGGATAGATGAAACAAGACTGGCTAAAAATGGACAATTCCCAGAGCTGAGGAGCAGGTACACAGAGGCTTATCATGCTCTCCTCTTCCACTCTAGGGCGTGTTTAAAAATATTCAGATAAGTTTAAAAAATGGACTTGGATCATTGTAAGGTGATTTTGATGCACATCCAAGTAGACGATTACTGAAAGGGGTTCTCATTAACTTGTGTTCTGATCTGGGTTGGTACGACCTGGAATAAATGTGTCACTAACGTTTATCTCTAAATAAAGTTTTAACTAAATATAGGCAGTGGAACTGTTGGTGAGGGAAATCCGGCAGGGAAGAGGGGACCAGCATTTATGGAGCACCTGCTGAATATTGATTGGGTGCTTCGTAGCCATTAACTTTGGATGCTCACGTTGGTTTTAAATTTTAAAATCTTTTTATCAAGCTATGATATGAAGAAACTAAGGCCCAGAGAGGATGAATGAATCCACATACTACAGAGTGACTGACTCAGCTGGGAGTCGAATCCTATCCGTCTGCCTCCACAGTGTGCACTCTTTTCCATAGTCGTTACCTTGAAGAAGGCGATGGCACCCCACTCCAGTACTCTTGCCTGGGAAATCCCATGGACGGAGGAGCCTGGTAGGCTGCAGTCCATGGGGTCGCTAGGAGTCCGACACGACTGAGCGACTGCACTTTCACTTTACCTTCTCCCTGGATGTTGCCAAGTGACCGATCACGAAGGGCAGACAAAGATGAGGTCAGGAAGAGGCAGNACTCTTGCCTGGGAAATCCCATGGACGGAGGAGCCTGGTAGGCTGCAGTCCATGGGGTCGCTAGGAGTCCGACACGACTGAGCGACTGCACTTTCACTTTACCTTCTCCCTGGATGTTGCCAAGTGACCGATCACGAAGGGCAGACAAAGATGAGGTCAGGAAGAGGCAGGCCCAGGACAGACTAACGGAGGACTTGAACTCGGAGGTGGGTCCTGGAGGTGGGGTGGCAGGGCATCCCTGGATTGCGGAGGGACGGCCAGAGCAGGAGCCTGGCAGCACACGGAGAAGGCGAGGCCTCCGCGGCCCCGGGGGGGAGGCTGCGGGCAGGACGCGGGCGTGGGCCTGCAGCGACGCTCTCCCAGGACTGGGGCCCGGCAGGACTGCTGAGAAGAGCAGATTTCGGAAGGTGGCGGGAACATGCGGCCTCGTCACAGGTGAGGGAAGTCGGGAGGAGGCTGTTCCAGGTGGGGAGGAAAAAGGGCTCGCGTCAGGTCGGACGCGCAGAATTGCGGATGGCGACGGAACACCCGAGTGAAGAAGGCCCAGGACAGCTGGCGTGACAGAGGGCTGGATTTGAACAATCATCGGACCTGCTTCTTCATTCAAGAAACGCGGGTCCTTGGGGACTTCCCTGGCGGCCCGGTGCTGAGAATGTCCTGCCAGTGCAGGAGACGCAGGTCTGATCCCTGGTCGCTGCGCTGAGATCCCACGTGCCTCGGGCAACTAGCCCGTTCGCTGCAACTACGAGCATCACAACCAGAAGCCCTCAGGCCGAAAGGAAAGGCCCCACGTGGCGCAACTAAGACCCGATGTGGTAGGTGAATAAACAGATATTTTTTTAAAAGAAGACAGAAAGGAGAATCTAGGAGGTAGCCAGGGAGCGCCCTGGGATACACAAGATTGTGGCTCCTTGATCTAGCTTCCATCTCGCTACAGAGCGTAACCGTCCATTCTTTGCTCTCCCGTGTGTCCCAGCAGGGTACTGGGGACTCAGCAGTCCTGGAGGTCGGGGATGCCTTTTGACTGGTCTTCCTGCTTCCACCCAGGTATCCCCTCCAATTATTTCTTTCTCAGGCAGTAGCCATTAGAGTTGCTGTGCTACCTGGAATAGTCGGTGTAAATGGGCTAAATGCAAAAGGAACTTTCTGGATGCTGGTGGGATGCACACCCTGTGCAGTTAGGTCAGACGCAGGCCTGGGAAAGCGATCCTATGGAAAGGATCCGGCCCTCCTCTGCTGCCTGAACGCACGAGCCACACCCTAGCCTGAGAACCTGTGCGCAGGTGCCGCCCTCTCCCTAGAAAGCTCTTCTGATGCTTGCGTGTGTGTGTGGTGTTTTAGTATGTTTCTTTTTAATGTAGCAGGCATTTTAACTTTTTAAAAAATTGACCATCTGCTCTCATTGGAATAGAGACTCGACAAGGACAGGGCTCTGTGTCCTGTCTGTTTATGGCTATAAAAACAGTGCCTGGCACAGAGCAGGCACTCAGTGAGTGAATTACAGCATAACGGGGCGACAGGCTAAAATAAAGACCTGGACAAATTGCCGGGGAACTTAAAAGGGGCACCAATCCCACCTGCATGACAGCGTCGGGGCAAGCTTCCTGAAGAGGTGACCATCAAGCTGGGACTTGAAAGAGCAGTAAGTGAGTCACGGCAGATGTGGCTGGTTGAATAATGACCCCCAAAGATATCCAGGTCTCGACTCCTGGAGACTGCGAATGCTACTGCATGGGATAGAAATGGCTTACACATGTGATTAAGTGGTATCTTGAGATGGGGAGAGAAAGTGTTAGTTGCTCAGTCATGTCTGACTCTTTGCGACCCCATGGACTGCAGCCCTCCAGGCTCCTCTGTCCATGGAATTCTCCAGGCAAGAACACTGGAGTGGGTTGCCATCTCCTTTTCCAGGGGATCTTCCCAACCCACAGGTCGAACCCAGGCCTCCCACATAGCAGGCAGACTCTTTACCATCTGAGCCNTGACTCTTTGCGACCCCATGGACTGCAGCCCTCCAGGCTCCTCTGTCCATGGAATTCTCCAGGCAAGAACACTGGAGTGGGTTGCCATCTCCTTTTCCAGGGGATCTTCCCAACCCACAGGTCGAACCCAGGCCTCCCACATAGCAGGCAGACTCTTTACCATCTGAGCCACCAGGGAAGCCCGTGAGATGGGGAGAGTATCCTGTATTATCCTGTGGTGGGCCCTAAGTGCAACCACAGGTATCCTGGAGGAGGGATTTAAAAGCAGCAGAAAGTTTGATGAGGGAACAAAGCCCTTTACTGCTGCCTTTGGAGGTGGAGGAGGGAATCATGAGGCAAGGCATGCAGGCAGGCTGGAAATGAGGAGGAAGCCAGTTCTTCTCCAGAGCTTTCTGAGGGAGTGTGGCCCTGCTGGCACCCTGACTTTGGATGAATGGAACTGACATCAGGCAAGAGAATAAAAAGTCAGATTGGTTTCAGTGGTGGTGTTGATAACTCAGGTGTGAGGATGAACTAGGTTCGGAGGAGGTCTCAGGAAACTGGGGCAAAATTACAGGTGGAATATCCAGGTGATGTCCTGGACAAGGCTGGAGGCCAAAGGAACTCTGTGCTCATCGGCTTCTCCGTAAACAGTTCCCATGGAGAGAAGGTCAATATTCCTAGAAGAGACTTAGTCCACTGGATGGACTTGAAACAAGTCTTTCCACATGATATGGTCAGCTTATTGCATTTTCGCCATTCATTTCTAATCTGATTTTGTAGAATGCCTACTTTCTTACCAAAATATGTGTTCTGTTTCCCTCGTGAGCAATCAGCTCTAGGAAGCAGCAGATTTGATCAGTCATTCTTCCCTGAACAAGAGGTCAGCTGCCCTGGGAAGCCTACCCTGCTAAGTGCTCTTTGCATTTCTCCTTGAATGCTTTCAACACTGGGGGCTCATTACCGTCTTGTAAGACAATATATTCTCGCTCTTAGTGTGTGTGAGTGTGAGAGTGTGTGTGTGTGTGCACACGCGTGCTCAGTCACTTCAGTTGTGTTCAACTCTTAGTGACCCCATGGACCTGCCTGACTCCTTTGTCCATGGGATTTTCCCAGCAAGGATACTGAGTAGGTTACCATTTCCTCCTCCAGGGGATCTTCCAGACCCAGGGATTGAACCCGCAACTCCTGCGTCTCCTGCATTACAGGCGGATTGTTTACCGCTAAGCCCCCCTGGGAAAGCCCTTTTAAGGCCGAAACTGCCCAGAGTTTTCATTTGGTTCTGAGGCTTGACCGTTGGCACAAAACGATGCGTTTCATGGCCCTAGGTCTGGAGTCAAAAAGAACTGGGTTTAAGTTCAGACTCTGCTCCTTACAGTGAACTTGGTCTCTTTGTCTACCCTAATTTGCTCAATAGTAAAATGGGGATAAAATGACAGTCTACCTTATGAGGTTGTGAAAAAGCATGATACTTGACACATGGCAACTGCTCACTAAATGGTAAATATTATTATGGATGTTAGATGGCATTTGAACATCTCTTCAAAAAGCACTACAGATGATATGTGCCTTCTTCAGAGGAGAGGAATAGAGACCCTTAATAGTTGTCCCTCACAGTCCCCATTGAGCTGTGAGTGGATATGGACTTTGGCCTTTTTGAATTAAATGTATGTTAAGCATAGATATGACATGTGGATGCTCATTCAGGACAGGTGGAAGGTATAATCAAGGTATCCCCCAGGGGTTATTCCTGCCTACTTAGAAAAAGAAAGAATTTGCTTTCCATTGACCAAACAGCAGGCCAGCATAGTAAGGAGGGATTTTTCTCAGCATTCTTTAGCTCCAGTCTTGAAAGAGAGCATAACTCACGCACTCAAGCGGTAAGAGGGATTGCGTCATCCAGGAGCGGACCCGCCCTGGAGAAGAATCTGGCTGAGTCGCAGCTTTCAAAGGGAATAATCCCACTCCTCTCCACATTCGCCATGTATGTTTTCTTAAAAAGATTCTTTCAAGTCTGGCAGTTGAGACCCACATTTCCGATCCAGACACCTGTTTCATAACCAGCTCAGCTGCTGACCCAGTTAAATAATAATGAGTGATTTTCATAAATCTAAACTTTCCCTCAGAAGAACCCAGCGGAAGAGGCTGCAGCGTGGTGCTTGGGGGTAAGTCGTCAGCAGTGGTGTCAAAACCCATTTGATTGATGGCGTTAAACATCAGCTGTCTGCACACTGGCAAACCACTGGTGGGAGAGAAAGGGAAATCTAGTCAAGCCCCTGGTGGTTTTGTCCACCTGGAATTTACACAAGTGAGCGTTAGAGACTGGGAGAAGGAAATCCTGCTTTCTGCGGAATTCAGTGATTTCCCCCACCCGCCACCCCCCCCCGAAGAAAGGCTGTTTCCTGGAGGGCTTTGTGGAAACTATAACCGCTTGACAAATAGATAACAACAGACAGGGCAGGGCCGTTGGGCAGGGGGTTTGGCGGGGAGGAGGGGTGGGGGGGGTGCCCTGATTTGTAGAAATTGCTAATTTCTGTTGTGTAAATACTTTCACACAGTCTATTTCAAGTCACCAACTTGACATCACTGCATGTGGTCTTGGGGAGAGATGAACACACCACTTCACAGGGTTTCCATCATTCAGACACCGTAGATGTAAATGAACTCAAGAGCATGGATAATAGTGAAATGTAGCAAAATAATTGGAAATTTTGAGTATTTTTAAAAATATATTTAGATATAAATTTATATAATTTGGTTTTTAATTGAAGTATAGTTGATTAATTTAATTGAAGTATATAGTTGGGCTTCCCTGATAGCTCAGATGGTAAAGAATCTCCCTGCCATGCAGGAGACCCTGGTTCAATTCCTGGGTCAGGAAGATACCCTGGAGAAGGGATAGGCTACCCACTCCAGTGTTCTTGGGCTTCCCTGGTGGCTCAGCTGGTAAAGAATTCACCTGCAATGGGGGAGACCTGGGTTTGATCCCTGTGTTGGGAAGATCCCCTGGAGAAGGGAAAAGCTACCCACTCCAATATCTTGGCCTGGAGAATCCCATGGACTGTAGAGTCCACGGGGTCGCAGAGTCGGACACAACTGAGCGACTTTCACACTTTCACACATAGTTGATTTACAGTGCTGTGTTAGTTTCAGGGGTACAACAAAGTGATTCAGTTATGTACTCTTTCCCATCATTATGGTTTGTTACAGGGCATTGAGTATAGTTTCGTGTGCTGTACAGTAGGTCCTTGTTGTTTATCTATTTTATATACGTAGCAGTGCGTATCTGTGAATCCCAAACTCCTGATTTATCCTTCCCTGCCCCAATGGCAACCCACTCCAGTGTTCTTGCCTGGAGAATCCCAGGGACGGGGGAGCCCGGTGGGCTGCCGTCTATGGGGTCGCACAGAGTCGGACACGACTGAAGCGACTTAGCAGCAGCAGCAGCCCCGATACTGTGATTTTTAATTATGGCTGTGTTTAACAGCTGGCTCTCAGAATTCCTGAAATTATAGCAATTACTAGTTCATGTGAGTCAATACAAGCAGCTCCAGCTCACCCGTGACTTGTGGCACTTGAAAACAAGAGAGCACACACTCCTTGGGGACCAGGGATGAAGGCCTGCCAGCTTCTCTGAGGTCCAGCCCCTTGCCTAAGCGCTCACTGGCTCGCTCGTCGTTTCAGATTTCCCGTTCGTTTCTTTGCGGCTGCACGGCGTCCTCGCCGCTGCCTGTGGGCTGCCTCCGGTTCGGGTGAGTAGGGCTCCTCGTCCTCGCGCTGTGCGGCTTCTCGCTGCGGTGGCCCCCTTGCTGCCGGCACAGGCTTTCGGGTGCTCAGAAGCTGTGGTGCGTGGGCTTAGTTGACCCGAGGCATGTGGAATCTTCTCGGACCAGGGATCAAATCCGCGTCCCCTGAACTGGCAGGTGGATTATTAGCCCCTGGACCACCGGGGGAGTCCCTCATCTACTTTTTGTTTATTAGACAAACGTCTACGGAGCAGATGCTGGGCCCTGCAAATCCTGATGGGACCAAGAGAAGCAGCTCAACATGGACAAGGGAGCTGACTCCAGGGGAGTGTGATGAGAAGTGAGCAGAGACGGAAACAGGCAAAGGGCCAGTGTCCTGGACTGAAGCCTGGGAGGCTGCTGGTTTGACCTCCGAGGCTTTCTGCCACAGTGGCTCTTTCCCCTTCTGGATACACNGGGGAGTCCCTCATCTACTTTTTGTTTATTAGACGAACGTCTACGGAGCAGATGCTGGGCCCTGCAAATCCTGATGGGACCAAGAGAAGCAGCTCAACATGGACAAGGGAGCTGACTCCAGGGGAGTGTGATGAGAAGTGAGCAGAGACGGAAACAGGCAAAGGGCCAGTGTCCTGGACTGAAGCTTGGGAGGCTGCTGGTTTGACCTCCGAGGCTTTCTGCCACAGTGGCTCTTTCCCCTTCGGGATACACTCTCCTCCCTCGGCTCCAGGACACGGCTCTCTCCTGGTCCTTCTCCCGCCTTGCTCGTGGCGCTTCCTTAGTCTCATTTGCGGGCTTCTCTTCACCTCCACAACCTCCAATGTCTCAGCATCCCAGGTCCCAGTCCCTGGACCCCTTCTCTTCCCTACCTCCCCTCCTCAGTGGTAATTTATCCTGTGTCGTGGCTGTCGATCGCCCCTTTCCAGCTTAACCCCGCCTCTAAACTCCAGTCTCTTTTATCCAGTTGCCTACTTGAAAACCCTACCGGACAGCTAGTAGGTAAGTCAGCTCACCACGCTGAACCTCTGACCTTCTGTCCTCTACAACTGGTTTCTCCTTCATCCCCCCAATCCCAGGCAACACACCTCTTGCCTTCTAGTTGTTCAGGGGCTCAAAACCTATAAGGCATTCTTGAGTTCTCTCTTTTTTTCATCCCCCAGATCCAATCAATTGGCCAAGACTGTGGACTCTACCTTCAAAACACTCCACAGGTAACCACGTCTTAGCTCCTCCACTATCTTTTCTATGGGCTTAGCCATCATCATCTCTCACCTGGATAGTTCAATAGCCTCCTAATAAGTCTCCCAGCTTTCACAACTGTTCATCCCCATCCCATCACCTGCACTCTAACCTCAACATAGCAGCCAGATCAATCCTGTTGAGAACATTTTAAAGCTCATTTACCTCATAGAAATTTCATGCATATTACAGTGTTTGGCATATGGCAATATGCCATACTGTTGCATTTAAATTCACAGGCTATTTATTTTACCGTATGATATCATGATTTCTAATAAAGAGATACCATGGAGACATGGTAGATTCAGTTCCAGACCACTGCAATAAAGTGAATATTCCAATAAAGTGAGTCACACACATTTTTTGTTGTTGTTTCCCAGTACATATAAGAGTTATCCTAACACTATACTGGAGCATTTTAAGTGTGCATTATCTGTTTTAAAATGTACATGCCTTAATTTAAAAGTATTTTATTGCTGAAAAATGCCAACCATCATCTGAGCTTTCAGAGAATTGTAATCTTTTTGCTGGCGGAGGATCTGGCCTCAGTGGCTGTTAACCGATCACGGTGGTGCTTGCTGAAGGCTGATGTGGCTGTGGCAATTTCTTAGAGAGCAATTAAACAACAATAAATTTTGCCACATCAGCTGACTCTTCCTTTCATGAATGATTTCTCTGTAGTATGAAATGGTGTTTGATAGCATTGTACCTGTGTGTTTAGAAAACTTCTTTCAAAACTGGAGTCGCTCTTCTCAAACCCTGCCACTGCTTTATCAACTAAGTTATGTATTTAGGTCCATTGTTGTGATTCCAACAAGCTTCACGGCACCTTTACCAGGAGTAGGTGTCATCTCAAGAATCTGCTTTCTCTGCTTATCCGTAAGAGGCAACTCCTCATCCATTCAGATTTAATCACGAGACTGAGCAGCTCAGTCACATCTCCAGGCCCCGCTTCTAATGCCAGCCCTCTCGCTGTTTCTACCACGTCTGCAGTTGTTTCTTCCACTGAAACCTTTAACTCTTCAAAGTCTTCCATGAGGGCTGGAATCAACTTCTTCTGAACTTCGGTTAATGTTGGTATTTTGACCCAGTCCCATGAATCACGAGTGTTCTTCGTGGTATCTAGAATGGTGGATCATTTCCACAAAGTTTTCAATTGACTTTGCCCAGATCCTTCAGAGGGATCACTCTTTATGGTAGCTATAGCTTCATGAAATGTATTTCTTAAATAATAAGGCTTGAAAGTCAAAATTGCTCCTGGATTCGTGGGCTGCAGAATGGATATTATGTTGGCAAGTGTGGAAACAGCTTGAATCTCATGGTATTTCTCCCTCAAAGCCACTGGGTGATCAGGCGCATTGTCAATGAACAGTCATGTTTTGAAAGGAATCTTTTCCTCTGATCAGTAGATCTCAGTAATGGAGTTAAAATATTCAGTAAATCATGTTGGAAATAGATGTGCTGTCATCCCAGCTTTGTTCCATTTACAGAGAACAGAGTACGTTTAGCATAATTATTCAGGCCCCAGGATTTTAGGAATGGTAAATGAACATTGGCTTCAACTTCAAATCACTAGCTGCTTTAGCTTCTAGCAAGAAACTCAGCCTGTTCCTTGAAGCTTCGAAGCCAGGCATTGACTTCTCCTCTCCAGCTATGAAGGTCCTAGGAGGCATCTTCATCCAGTAGAAGGCTGTTGCATTGACACTGAAACTATACTGTTTAGTGTGGCTGAAGGCATCTTGGCCAGATCTTCTTGATAACTTGCTGCAGCTTCTGTAACAGTACTTGTTACTTCACTCTGCACGTCTGTGTTACAGAGAGAGCTTCTTTCCTTAAATCTCATGAGCCAACCTCTGCGAACTTCAAACTCTGAACCTCTCTTCTGCAGCCTCCTTGCCTCTCTTGGCCTCCCCAGAATTGAAGAGAGTTGAGGTCCTGCTCTAGATCAGGGGATTGGTGGAATTAGCTGATCGATGTCTCTGGAATCTTAAGGGAATTGGGGGCTTATTTGGACCACTCAAACCTTCTCCATATCAGTAACAAGGCTGTTTTGCTTTCTTATCACTGGCTCACTGGAACAGCACTTTTTCATTTCCTGCAGTACTTCCCTTCGCATTCATTCACGTCTTGGCTGCTGTTGGGCACAGCAGACCTAGCTGGTGGCCTAGCTGGGCTGTTGACATGCCTTCTTCACTGAGCTTAATCATTTCCAGCTTTTGACTCAGAGTGAGAGCTCTGTGACTCTTCCTTTCACTTCAACACTTAGAGTCACTGTCAGACTATTAATTGGCCTCATTTCGATCTTGTTGTGTCTGGGGGAACCAAGAGGCCTGACGAAAGGGAGGGAGAGCAGTCAGAACACGCTCACCATTTATGGATCAAGTTCATTACCTGACAAGGGCATGCACTGTGATGCCCCACGACAATGACAATGGTAACATCAGAGATAGCTGATCACAGATGACCAATATAATAATAATAATGAAAAACTTTGAAATATCACCAGAATTGCCAAAATATGACACAGAGACATCAAGTGAGCAAACACTATTGGTAAAATGGACCAGTCAGTAGATTTGCTCTGGGCAGGGTTGCCACAGACTTTCAATTTGTTAAAAATAATAATAATAATACAAAACAAAAAAACACTATCTGTGAAGCATAAAGAAAGCACAGGTATGCCTTATTAAATTTTGTTGGTTCTCAAAGATGAATGGCTTGTGCTTTGAAGAGATGCTCCCACAGATGCAGGCAGCAGGGTTTCAGAGCGGAGCCAATGCTGAGCTGCAATACAGAGAGTGCCTTCAGAAGAGCTATTTTAATAGCTGAGACTAATTTAGTTGTTTTGAGAAAAATTTCTAATTTCGTAACATGAAGAAGAAAATTTCCTTGTCTTCTTTTCCTTAGCAAGCATATATTCAATGTCTGCACCCATCTCTGTGTCCATTTTTTTTAAATTAAGATATAATTTCAGCTCAGTTCAGTCTCTCAGTCATGTCCAACTTTTTGCGATCCCATGGACCGCAGCACGCCAGGCCTCCCTGTCCATCACCAACTCCCAGAGTTTACTCAAACTCATGCCCATAGAGTCGGTGATGCCATCCAACCATCTCATCCTCTGTCATCTCCTTCTCCTCCTGCTTTCAGTCTTTCCCAGCATCAGGGTCTTTTCCAGTGAGTCAGTTCTTCTCATCAGGTGCTCAAAGTATTGGAGTTTCAGCTTCAACATCAGTTCAGTTCAGTTCAGTCGCTCAGTCATGTCCGACTCTTTGTGACCCCATGAATTGCAGCACACCAGGCCTCCCTGTCCATCACCATCTCCCGGAGTTCACTCAGACTCACGTCCATCGAGTCCGTGATGCCATCCAGCCATCTCATCCTCGGTCGTCCCCTTCTCCTCCTGCCCCCAATCCCTCCCAGCATCAGAGTCTTTTCCAATGAGTCAACTCTTCACATGAGGTGACCAAAGTACTGGAGTTTCAGCTTTAGCATCAGTCCTTCCAAAGAAATCTTCCAATGACTATGCAGGACTGATTTCTTTCAGGATCGACTGGCTTGATCTCCTTGCAGTCCAAGGGAATTTTAAGAGTCTTCTCCAACACCACAGTGCAAAAGCATCAGTTCTTCAGCACTCAGCTTTCTTTACAGATACTAAAATACCTATCGATATTTATTGGAGAAGAAAATGGCAACCCACTCCAGTATTCTTGCCTAGAGAATCCGTGGACAGAGGAGCCTGGTGGCTGCTGTCCATAGGGTCGCACAGAGTCAGACACAACTGAAGCTACTTAGCATGCATGCATGCATAGATATTTATTATAGATATTTACATAGATTATATAATATATATCTATATAGATACAGATATTTATATAGTTTAATTATAAGATATTATTTTCTTATGGTGAAATTCCCCATTTTTAGCATACAGGTCTATAATTTTTGACAAATACATAAAATCAAGTAATTACTACTACAACTTGATTGATAGAGGTTACATTTCTCTTGAGTAATATAGGGATTTCTGGACATGCTGTGTTGTGGAAAAGCCTATATTTTAGAATGTTTTTCACTCTCTAATCCCTGGTTAGCAGTGACGTAAAAGGTAAAGCCGCTCTGTGCCTTGGAGGAGCTTCTGTGTTTCCATCAAGAGGAAGAGTGATCTGTAAATAAGTAAAGTCATCATTTGGTCAAGTGATTCAATTCAAAATAATTTTCCAAGTACTTAAAAATAGTTTGTTGGCTTACCTTCTTAAGGATAATACACTTTTCCCTTATTTACATATTGATTTGCCTAACAAGCATTTTTTTCCTGGTGAGAGTGAAGTCCAACAGGATGGGGTGATCACCTTCACACTCTTAAGGTCCCTCTGCCAGGAGCAATTCCTGCCCAGGATCTTAATCCAGGCTAACGTGTTCCCTGCTCATTTTATTTCTAATTATTAAAAAAAAAACCCAAACCAGGATGGTTCTTTATGGATGCGGAGAATATACTGACTTAACAGTAATAATGGGAAAAGACATGAACACTGGTGTTCAACATCCTGGTATAAATACAACCTTCTCTTTGACTAACTATGTTCAGTCACCTTGTACCTTAACTGTATCAACAATCCTTGTCCCACTGGCTCGAGGATTTTGAGTTTTAGTCACAGATAGCTATGTCTTCACCTGCAGAATCTAAAAATTCTCAAAATGTGTGTGTTGGTTTGGGAGAGGTCTATTAAGGCCTACAACTAGTTATATGCCCTGGGTAGGGGGTGATATTTTATTTTGTTTTAAATTTCAAAGAACCTGAAAGGACAGCTTGGGTCAGTGGCATGCAGTGTTGGTTCCCACAGACTGGTGAGAGACAGTTGTTATATTTTCAGGAATTTGGTAAATCTGGTGAACTGAGACTTCTTAAGTGGACAATGCAAAGAAATAGAGGAAAACAACAGAATGGGAAAGACCAGAGATCTCTCTTCAAAGTAAGAGATAAGAGGGAACATTTAATGCAAAGATGGGCAAAATAAAGGACAGAATTGGTAAGTTCCTAACAGAAGCAGAAGAGATTAGGAAGAGGTGACAAGAATACACAGAAGAAGTGTATAAAAAAAGGTCTTAATGGCGCAGATTAACTACAATAGTGTTGTCACAGACCCAGAACCAGACATCCTGGAGTGTGAAGTCAAGTGGGTCTTAGAAAGCATCACTATGAACAAAGCTAGTGGAGGTGATGGAATTCCAGCAGATATATTTTAAATCCTAGAAGATGCATTCAATATGCCAGCAAATTTGGAAGACTCAGCAGTGGCCACAGCACTGGAAAAGGTCAGTTTTCATTCCAATCCCAAAGAAGGCCAATGTCAAAGAAAGTTCAAACTACTGCACAGTTGCACTCATTTCACATGTTAGCAAGGTAATGCTCAAAATCCTTCAAGCCAGGCTTCAACAGTACGTGAACTGAGAACTTCCAGATGTTCAAGCTGGATTTAGAAAAGGCAGAGGAACCAGAGATCAAATTGCCAACATCCAATGGATCATAAAAAAGCAAGAGAATTCCAGAAAAACATCTGCTTTATTGACTATGCTAACGCCTTTGACTGTATGGATCACAATAAATTGTGGAAGATTCTTAAAGCGAATTTTCCAGACCACCTTACCTGTTTCCTGAGAAACCTGTATGCAGGTCAAGAAGCAACAGTTAGGACCGGACATGGAACAACAGACTGGTTCCAAATTGGGAAAGGCGTACATAAACACTTGTATATTGTCACCCGGCTTAACTTACATGCAAAGTACATCATGCAGAATGCCAGGCTGGATGAATCATGAGCTGGAATCAAGAGTTCTGGGAGAAATATCAACAACCTCAGATATGCAGATGATACCACTTTAATGGCAGAAAGTGAAGAGGAGCTAAAGAGCATTTTGATGAAGGTGAAAGAGGAAAGTGAAAAATCTGGCTTAAAACTCAACATTCAAAAAACTAAGATCATGGCAGCCAGTCCTATCACTTCATGGCAAATAGTTGGGGGAAAAAGGAAACAGTGACAGATTATTTTTGGGGGCTCCAAAATCACTGCAGATGGTGACTGCAGCCATGAAAATAAAAAGATGCTTGCTCTTTGGAAGAAAAGCTTTGACCAACCTAGACAGCATATTAAGAAGCAGAAACATTACTTTGCCAACAAAGGTATGTCAAAGCTATGGTTTTTCCAGTAGTCATGATTGTGAGAGTTGGACCATAAAGAAGGTGAAGCGCTAAAGAATTGATGCTTTTGAGCTGTGGTGCTGAAAAGACTCTTGAGAGTCCCTTGGACTGCAAGCAGAAAAAACCCAGTCAATCCTAAAGGAAATCAACCATTGGAAGGACTGATACTAAAGCTGAAGCTCCAATGCTTTGGCCACCTGATGCAAAGAACTGACTCACTGGAAAAGACCCTGATGCTGGGAAAGATTGAAGGCAGGAGGAGAAGGAGACAATAGAGGATGAGATGGTTGGATGGCATCACTGACTCAATGGACATGAGTTTGAGCAAACTCCAGGAGATAGTGAAGGACAAGGAAGCCTGGCGTGCTGCAGTCCATGGGGTCATAAAGAGTCAGACACAACCTAGTGACTGAACAACAACAAATTATTAAAAATCAAATCATAGATACTCACAATTAAATTATATTCAAAAACAGTTTTAACAAAAGCTCAAAATTCTTCACTTCCCAGGTATTCTACTATGTTTTATGGTACAAACACCAAATAATGTTGTGCTATTGATACATCTCTTCCCAACTCTGCATTCAGAGCTGGAAATCAGCTGCAGTGCCGTTACTTCATTCTTTATTACCATACTATGCGAAGTGAGTCATAGAAAGACAAGTATCATATGCTATCACTCATATGGGGAGTCTAAAATATGACACAAGGGGACTGTTCTGTGAGACAGGAACAGACTCACAGACACAGGGCACAGACTTGCGGTTGCCATGGGGAGGGGGTGGGGGGACGGCTGGGGAGTAGAGGGTTCAGTTCAGTTCAGTCACTCAGTCGTGCCCGACTCTTTGCGACCCCATGAATTGCAGCACGCCAGGCCTCCCTGTCCATCACCAGCTTCCAGAGTTCACTCAGACTCACGTCCATCGAGTCAGTGATGCCATCCAGCCATCTCATCCTCGGTTGTCCCCTTCGCCTCCTGCCCCCAATCCCTCCCAGCATCAGAGTTTTTCCAATGAATCAACTCTTCACATGAGGTGGCCAGAGTACTGGAGTTTCAGCTTTAGCATCATTCCTTCCAAAGAAATCCCAGGGCTGATCTCCTTCAGAATGGACTGGTTGGATCT
>SJYX01021667.1:163466-221347 GCA_006410675.1 Oreotragus oreotragus
ATCCCTCCCAGCATCAGAGTTTTTTCCAATGAGTCAACTCTTCACATGAGGTGGCCAGAGTACTGGAGTTTCAGCTTTAGCATCATTCCTTCCAAAGAAATCCCAGGGCTGATCTCCTTCAGAATGGACTGGTTGGATCTGCTTGCAGTCCAAGGGACTCTCAAGAGTCTTCTCCAACACCACAGTTCAAAAGCATCAATTCTTCGGTGCTCAGCCTTCTTCACAGTCCAACTCTCACATCCATACCTGACCACTGGAAAAACCATAGCCTTGACTAGAGGTGAAAACTATTACATATAGGACGGGTACGAGGTAAAGTCTACTGGAAGCCACAGGAAGCCATCTTCAACTAAAAAGGTGAAAACTATGGTACTTGTGAATGAGGCTCGCCCTGTATAAAGCATCTTCATGCAGAGGAGGCAGCTTTCCATGGACTCGTTCCCCTAATACTGCCTAACACTGTGAGAGTACCATCTCTGTCCCTCAGTATCCTCAATCTATTCAGCAGGCAAAGATATAATACTCGCTCTGTTAACTCGTAAGTTTATTGTGAAAACAAAACTTCCTCTTAACTCTAAAAAATTATTGTGTGGTTTATGATTTGTGGTTTAATAGAAGGCTTAAAATGAATACCTTATACAGTATAAACACAAGGCCTTGTGACAAAGTACCGTGAAGTCTCAAGAGAACAGGTAACAGATATCAAGGCTTATTTTTCTATTTCTTTGACCTCAGGGTCTGGCTGGATGTGGGAGGGATGGGACAAAGTTGCAGAGCTCATCTATGGAATCTGTGCCCTTTGCGGGGAAAACAATACCTCCAAGTAGCTTTTAAAGGGGTACATTTTGGTTATGCTGGAATGCGTGAGTGAATAAATTAACTCATGGCTATAGTTAAAGGATATTAAAACTCAGAATTTTACGTTAAGATTATTCATGTGTCGGCATGTTTTCCACAGACACACAAAAACGTGTGAACAAGATGTGAAGGGACTCACTCAGCACGAAGTCTTGCGATCTGTTTGCTAGGGCGAAGCGCTAAGTCTGCCTGCCTTCTCTCCCGGGTTCGCCCTCTTGCTCTGCAGCTGCGAACTGAGTGTGGGGTGCTCCCCCTCCGATTAATGCCCCCTGGTGGCCCTTAGAAGCTGGGGTGGTCTGAACCCTTGCTGTGGACCGCAGAGCCTTGGGGAGGGGCAGTCATGGCGAGAAGTAAGCGAACCCTTTTCAGTGCCCAAAGCTTTGTCTGTGGAGCACGGGATGACTAATTTTCAGATGCACCTGAACACTGGTGGTGTGACCCAAACACGGTCTCACGATGAAGTCTTCCTGAGCCCTCACGCCTTTCGGTCCTCGGGGCCTCAGCGTGGGGGCATCCGTGCTCCTCTCGCCAAGGTGCCCACCTGAGGGGCTCACCCGAGGACTGGGCACCAGGCCCCCGCTCTCTGCCACGGCCCATCTGTCCTGCTCTGGGGCCGAGCCCGCCCTGAGAAGGAGCACCGTTGCCGAAGAGGCCCGTCTAAGCAGCCCTCTCTTACCTTAGCTCCACAAAGGCACGTTGAGTGCAGCAGGGGCCCTGCGGGTATCGCGTATGTTCCCGATCCGCGAATATGGATAAACAGCAGAAGAGGACAGGGGCCCAGTTATTTTTGCCATCAGAATAGAGGACTTTACGTCCAAAAGGATTGGAAAACCTCAGGTGGAAAACCTGTGTGGACCGTTTCCAATTTTCTGCAGAGGTATGTGCGGTCAAATCCTATCAATCTTGTCTCTGTTAGGGGGTGAGCTTTGGAACTTCATTCTGCTTTTAAATTATTTTTTCTCGCAGTAGAGTTGTTTTACAACATTGTGTTCGTTTCTGCCGTACAGTAAAGTGGATCGGCTTTATGTTTAGGCATATCCACCGCCTCCTTTTTGTGTGTGGGCGGCTTCCCTTGTAGCTCAGTTGGTAACGAATCTGCCTGCAATGCAGGAGACCTGGGTTCGCTTCCTGGGTTGGGAAGATCCCCTGGAGAAGGAAATGGCAACCCACTCCAGTATTCTTGCCTGGAGAATCCCATGGATGGAGGAACCTGGAGGACTACAGTCCATGGGGTCGCAAGAGTCGGACATGACTTAGCAATTAAACCATCACCACCATCTCTTTTTTGGGATTTGCTTCCCGCTTAGACCACGCTCTGATGCTGGGAGGGAGTTGGGGCAGGAGGAGAAGGGGACAACAGAGGATGAGATGGCTGGATGGCATCACTGACTCGATGGACGTGAGTCTGAGTGAACTCCGGGAGTTGGTGATGGACAGGGAGGCCTGGTGTGCTGTGATTCATGGGGTCGCAAAGAGTCGGACACGACTGAGTGACTGAAGTGAACTGAACTAGACCACACAGAGCACTGAGTGTAACTGCATTCTTACACACACACAGATACGCAGCAATAGGCACAACACACACACACACACATACACCTCACATCCCTGCTTTTGAGATGCAGGCTCTTTCTGCTTTCCTTTGCTCACCAGGTCTACTTCTGTCTCTAATCTCCAGAGCCTTCGGCAGCGTAGCCTTTACTCCCCTCATTCATTCCCACTGTTCTCTATTGGTGCAGCCTCCCTTCTCCAGTACTCTTGCCTGGAGAATGCCATGAGGAGCCTGGTGGGCTGCAGTCCATGGGGTCGCGAAGAGTCAGCCATGACCGAGAGACTTCACTTTCCCTTCTCCCTTTCCTGCATTAGAGAAGGAAATGGCAACCCACTCCAGTGTTCTTGCCTGGAGAATCCCAGGGACGGGGTAGCCTGGTGGGCTGCCGTCTGTGGGGTCGCACAGAGTCGGACACGACTGAAGCAACTCAGCAGCAGCAGCAGCCCTTCTCATCCCCACTGCATTCCGAGTTAACCTGGGATTGAAAGACACATTTCCCTCCTGTCCTGCCTACCCTCTGGGTCTCAGGTTTCCAGCTCTCTGATACGCGTGTGTCCTCCTTTCTTTCCTGGTGGGGCTCCGTCTCCAGGAAGGCTGCCAGGGAGAGTGAGAGCTCTGTTAGTGGTTTCTGTCTTCCCTTCCCACATCGAAATCCATGCAGCTCTTTCTTGGCAGCAGGAGCCCAATAAGTCAGTGACCCATCTGAACAGACGTCAGAGGAAGGGTCAAGGCAGCTCAAAAGAAGGTCTAATGTCACAGGGGACGTCGGACGATGGCTTCCAAGGACCCCCCTTCCTCTGAAAGGAGAGGGAGGCAGCTGGCTGACCACGTGAGGATGTGATGGGCACAGGGCAGCCTGGTACCTCAGAGGCCCTCAATAGCTGTTTTGTTGGAAGAATGGCTCAACTGTATTTCTAAGTCAATTTGGGCTCAAAGCAGGAAGGGGTTCACAGACTGCCCACCACTGCCCCAGAACTGACAGTCTTCTGAAACCATTAAGAAAGTTCTGAATGTAAGCTTGGTGGAGGAATAAAAGTGGATATTAATGATTAGCATTTAAAAACTGCAGTCTCTGATTTTTTTTACACCATTTCATCTATTTTTCTATCTGAAAAGAGTGTATTTACCAGCTCCTTTAGAAGAAAGCAATTAAAGACCACGTCACTGCTGATAGATCCTTCTCAAGATTTTACCTATTTTTTCTGTTTGAAGAAAGTGTATTTTTCAGCTTCTGTTATTTGCCTCTGAGGAAACACTGGGGCAGTTTTGGTTCTTGAGCTTTTTTTTTTTTTTTGCCATGTAATTAAGCCGATTAGTTTCCCATATGGAGTGGAGACAATTGGTTTCACCTATGCTGCTGTGCAGTCACCCACGGAGCTGTAATTATTTACATTTTCTCATTTCCTTGTGGAAATTTTTAGACTTTGTTAGATAAAGATCTAGCAGACTTGAACTCTGTGAACATTAGGGCCTTTGGTTACCAGACGCCGCCGAATCCGGTTCAGATCCCCAGGCTGAAATGGGTATTCTACAGTTTTGTATAGAACAAACTTGGAAGATGCCGACTCAGCGCCATTTCCTCTCGCCTCGTTCTGGAAGCACCCTTGTGTTTTTTTGCTCAAAGATACTCTGCCCCCCAACCCCCATCTGCCCGAGGTTTACAGAAGCTAACTCCACCTGCAGTTGCATGGGGGCTTGATTGGTCCATGAGTAAACCTGCCCCCTTGCCTCAGAGATTAGTTTCAGAATCTAGATCTTAGATAATCAGCATGTGGCATTCCTCAGGCCAAGGAGATTGGTTTAGAAGTGGTCATGTGACCAAATTCTGACCAATGAGATGAAACGGAAGGTTTGGTAGGCGTTTCTGGTCAGGAGGGATTCTGATGTCTAGAGCAGAGCCGCTGGGTGAGATGATTCTTCTAATGAACATTGTTGTGACCAGGCTGCAAGGTCAGGAAATGCTCCAGTCACCTTGCTGTCAGCCTGAGTGTGCAATCAACCCACAAAAGAAGGGGACGAGGAAATCATAGAGAGGCAGATTGGGGGACTTGTGGAACCAGACCTGAGGGCTACCCAGCATCTGGACTTTTTCAGCTACATGAACACATCTGTCTCCTTTAGGGTATAAGCTGATTGAAAAGCAGTTTTCTTTTACTTACATCCAAAAGCATCACTACAAATGTAGACAATTTTACCAAAGAAATGTGAATTGAAAAATGAGAACTCAGTCTTACGGAAAAGAAACATAAATGTGTATGTGCATCTAGAAAATAAAATACAGAGCAGGCTTGGATGTAGCATTGGCTTCCCTCTTCTATTTCCCAAATGAAGAAATAAGTTCAGAGAGTTTTGACAAAGCTTTAAGTGGCAAAGCCAGAATAAATAGAAAAGTCCTAGATATCAACCAAAAGCTACACTTGCACAAACTCCTTCAGAGAAGCTCTGTGGGTACTTAGTACCAGGGCCACCTTCACCTGAGTTGAGCAATTTCAAGGCCCCCTGCCCTTTTGCTATAGTTCTGGTGAAATATTTGAACCGGAAAGAGTTCTGTGTGTCTTCTGATTTTCTACATAATGCTCTGTCTTGATAATGTTGCCATTTTTCTTTAAATGGCTTGGCATTTCTTTTTGAGGAAATGGTGAGGAGGCTAAATCCTCCACTTCCCTGGATAGGAGCATGGTGTCGGATACACAGAGTGTCGTCAAATTCTTTCTGAATCTCACTCTCTATCCCCAAGCAATTTGTCAAGATATTCTCCTAAATATAGAGAGTTCTCCTGCCAAGAATTCTGGTGACAGTTGTCAGGCAATAAAATTGCAATATTCTGACTGTGAATGAATGAATGGTCTCTTCACTGAGAGATGACATCAAATTGCATAGATTCACTGGCAGCCTTTTGAAGAATCTGATGCAGTCTTGCTTTATAGTACTAATACTTTTATCTTTGGAAAAGATTCCAAACTTTCTGAAGTTTAATAATCAGAATGGAATATTTTTTTAAACTTTCTGCAATATTGAACAATGGGTATTGTATCATTATTTACCATGTAAGCATTATTACAGCACATTACAAAGCACTGTTAATACGGCCATAAGAGAATTATTCTTGCCTAATTATTTAATCCTGAAATTTCTTTTTAAAAATTGACTCATATTTCCACTAGCAGGTCAGATTTCAGAGGAGAAAACGTTCATTGAAGCCTAGGATATTTTAAGGAGATTTCAGCAGTGAGACAGGAGTTGACCAGGTAGGATTCAGAAAGGAGAGAGAAAGCAGAAAGGTCTTATCTCAGCGAATGATGTGGACAAATGCGTCATAATGGGAAGGCATTGAAACATACTTCAGGAAACAATGACTCAACCAGTGTGGCTGGAGCAGAAAATAATGGGGAATCCTTTCTAAAAGATAATGTTTAGAAGATCTTAAAGCCTAAACTAAGTATTATGGGTTTTCCTCCTGTAGGAACATGGGAGCCTCATTCTAGACCAGGAGGGACGAAGACTGCAGGCTTTTTTTTTTTTAGGAAGGTGGGTCTGCTGGCAGAGCACGAGGCCCTGGAGGCTGGCGCCCATTTCGGGTGAAATGAAGTGGTCCGTGGGCATCTGGAACAGATGACCGACAGGCGGTAGAGATGGTGGAGGTGGTGAGCCAGCGTGGGATGAAGGTTCTTCTGCTCTGGAGACCAACTGGATAAGGCCGTCCAGACCGAGAGGGCGTCAAAAATGATGCTTGGGCTTCCCTAGCCGTCCTGTGCTTCCACTGCAGGGGCCGTGGGTTCAGTCCCTGGTTGGGGAGCTAATATCCTGCATGCCAAGCAGCAGAGCCAAATAAATAAATACGCTGTTGTCGTTCAGCTGCTAAGTCATGTCCGACCCTGCAACCCCATGGACTGCAGCACACCAGGCTCCTCTGTCCTTCACTGTCTCCCAGAGTTTGCTCAAATTCGTGTCCATTGAGTCGGTGATGCTCTCTAGCCATCTCCCCTCTGCCAGCCCCTTCTCCTTTTGCCTTCAGTCTTTCCCCGCATCAGGATCTTTTCCAGTGAGTTGACTCAGCATCAGGTGGCCAAAGTATTGGAACTTCAGCTCTTAAAAAAAAAGTTAAAAAATATATGACTCTCAGGGTTGCAGCCTCCATGGTGGATGGATGGATGAAACTACCACTGGAAAAGCTGAGAAATGCAGAAAAAGGAGGCACCTATTAGATGGGAAAAGGAATTTCCCCCTGACAGACTGTGTTTGAGGCAACAGGACATTGAGGTAGGTAGTCCGGACAGCTGCAAAGATGCAGTCCGATGACAGAACTGTCAGGGCTAGAAAGAGGGATCTGGGAGCTGTCTCCCCTCAGCAGCTCTTCCCCCTCCCTTCTGAGTAGAATCCCGCCTGTATTTGGGTTGCCAGGGCCCAGATCATGATCGGCCTGAGTCCAGATACGGTACCTCACTTGCCTCTGATTGGCCCAGGGGTGAGCCACATGATCCAACTCTAGCCAGTGAGACTCACGGATTCCTGGGAAGGATTTTCTCCATGAGGAGAAGGGCTGTTCTGCATTCTCCTTCCTTCCTGATAGTGACCTCCCAGGACAGAATGGAAGCTTTTGGAGCAGCACCTTGAAGGGTGTGGCTGACACTCTGAGAGAGACAAAGCAGAAAGACAGTAAGAACTTTGGGCGCTGGTGCCCTTGTTGATCTGCTGAACAAAGTCTGGATTTGCCAACATCTAGACTACTTGTGCTTGCCTGGAGAACCCCAGGGACGGGGGAGCCTGGTGGGCTGCCGTCTATGGGGTCGCACAGAGTCGGACACGACTGAAGCGACTTAGCAGCAGCAGGGTTCAATCCCTGGGTTCAACACTTACGTTTATTGAATGTCTCTGTTGTCTCTGTTACTATTTTATTATTTTCACCTAAAGATGTTTTAGCTGATGTGGGTGCCAATTATAAATGTCCCTGAGGGTGGACTGACCTGTGAAGAAAGGAGTAAGAATAAGACAAAGCTGGAGAGAGATACCTGTAGTAAAGAGGCAGAAGCTTTTCACTATATACACTGTAAGGTTTTATATAAATAAGCGACCCAGAAAACTTTTTAATCACACATACACACACACACACACACACACACACTCCTACAAGCTCCCTCCTGTGAACCACATTTTCCACAGAGCATATGTTTCAAATGAAAGGTCAAAAAGGAGATTAACGTCAGCGTGGAGCCCAGGACGAGGGATCATTTCTCTCACAGGTCCTGCTGCTTGTTATGCTAAAACAGAGTCCCTCCAAACGAAGCTGCTTGCTCAGTGGGCGCCTTATCCCTCTTTCTCCAGGCCTTGGCCTCTCCCTGTGACGGGTGAGGAACTCTGCTTATTCCTGGGGACGGCGGCCTGCCACCGGAGAGGCCGTAGGCTGGAGCAAGGGATGACTCGCAGGGTGGCGAGGAAACGGCCTGGATCTTTGACCAGGGTAAGCAGTGTCTGATTCCACCTGTGGAGAGGAGGGAGAGGTTATGACAAAGAAAGCAAGCACTATTTCACTGAGCAATTAAGTCCATTATTTCTCTGGAAAAAGCATTCTCTTAGGCTGTTAAGGAGAATTTAGCTCCCATCTTGACAGAATGTACTAATGACTGCTAATGGATACATTCTTTTAATAAGTGAAGAGGCACAAGAAAATTGCCAGATATTAAACAGAGTCCCACACGTCATCTGAGTCTGTAATGGCCCTATCAAGTGACCCAAGTGAAAGAAATGTGACTCTCCAGGGGTTAAAGGAGTTTATCTTTCCTTAGTGCAATATAAATTCACCATTGGAAAGAACAGTAATTCATTGGTCTATCCAGCAAATGTTTAAAAGGGGGGGTCATATCTCAAGTTTAATGATGCATTTCCTTTTGGTAGAAAGAAAATATGAAATAGAGCCTCTGTACATTGTGGATTTGTGTAAATAGCCTCTTCCTGGCAAATTTCTACTGGGTCTCTGAGCCTTGGGATTTTCAGCTAAGAAGTTAAACAGTCTATGTAACACGTTGTTAATTTTATTTGTTCTTTTTTCCAATATCTTCCAGAGTGTTTTTTTATTGGTTGGTTTGGTTTGGTCATTTTAAACTCGATCCTTAGAAATGTTTCTCAAGGTTCAAATAATTCCTAGTACTCCAATCTTGGGGGACACTTCTTAAAACTTATAAAGAATTCCAACAAATTAAGAAGAAAAAGACAAGCCCAAAGAAAAATGGATAAAAGAAATGTAGCAGAAACTCAAGAAGAAATGGCCAAGAATCATATAAAAAGATGAATGATCTGTATTTAGTTTTCTGCAAGGTGATGTTTTCAATACAATAACCGTGCCTCAAAGCTTCATCCTTCCTTGGTATTCTGTGTGGCAATGTTTACTTCATGCTGTAATAATATTTCACTGGGAGAGTTTTCCACAATTCCATTCTCACTATAATACATGGAGTATGGATCTATGTTTATAAAGCTCAAAAACTACTCAAAAAGATAAAACGGATTGCAAAAAAAATAGATAGTTGATGGCACTGTTAGAAACAAAGTAGTGATATGAACAAATTTTGAGGTTTTTTCCTTGCGAGTGGAGGAGATTGACGCTGGGGACAGGATAAAAGTGAAGAAAGTGAAGTTGCTCAGTCATGCCCATCTCTTTGCAACCCCATGGACAGTAGCCTGCACCAGGCTCCTCCCTCCACGGGATTTTCAAGGCAAGAGTACTGGAGTGGGTTGCCATTTCCTTCTCCAGGGAATCTTCCCAACCCAGGGATTGAACCCAGGTCTCTCACATTGTAGACAGACGCTTTACCTTTTGAGCCACCAGGGGATAGGATAGGTGAATATTAGTTATCTGTGGCTACAGAACACAACATAAGCCCAAAACTTAGTGGCTTGACACAAAACTTGTGATTCTCTGGGTCTCTGTCCCACTAGAACCAGCTGGCTCTCTCGGGGGCTACACTCGCTGGCCTGGGCTGCAGGGTTAGGATGGCCCCACTCTCAGGCTGGACACCGCAGGCCTTTGGCACATGGCTTCTCCCGCAGGCCCTCTCTTTCCATGTGGTCTTTCCCTCCAGGAAGATGGCCTGGGGTTGTTGACAAGGAGAAGGCACCCATATAATACTCATGTAATGAAAACTTGGCGGTAGGTAAAATCTATTACCTAACGCAGGAGGGCCCTGTTTAAATCCTCTTTGGGAATACTGCACGTGGCATGCCTTAGACACTCACAAGGCAAACAATAAGCTTGCTAAAGGCTCTAAGACAAGACTTCACTGGTGGTCCAGTGGCTAAGACTACACCATCCCAATGCAGGGGGCAGGGGTTCGCTCCCTGGTCAGGGGACTAGACTCCATATGCTGCAACTAAAAAATATCCCACACACTGCAACGAAGATTGAAGATTCTGTGTATTTCACCTAAGACCCAGTGCAGGCTAAATACATAAACAAACACCTAAATAAGGCTCTGAGGGGTCCTGCAATGAGCAAACTAGAAAGGCCTTTTTTTTTTGGTGTAAGGAGCTGGTGAGAAACAGCAGAGGCCATCCGTCTTCTCTTTCCTCGGGGTGGATGGAGGGAGGGTTGGCTTAGAGAGAGCTAGAAGGCTTGGGCCTCCTTTGGAGAACACCCTCACCCTATTGCACATGCGAGGCCGCAGGAAGCGGGTCCCTGCAGAGGTCAGCAGTGCATCTCCTGGACACGGGTCTCCTGGGTCTCTGCCCCTCCCCACCGCCCTGCCCTGCTCTTGAACTAGCTCACCTCCCTGATTTCGGCCTCTCATTTGCTTTAACCCATGACCTGTTTTGATCAGTTATCCTGATCTGATCTTGTGACCCTTCAGCTTGTCCCTGATGCCCAGTGACCACAAGCTCCCTGAACTTTTATATATCTTCCCCCTTGATTTAAAAGTTAATCCATGCTGGTTTTAACAGATTCGTATAGCCTCCCCTTGTCTGTTCCCCTTGTCTGTTCCCCTTCCACAGTCCCAACTGTCTGCTTCCTTCCAGATGACTTTTCCTGTTGAAATGGGTCTCAGTATATAATCTCCCTTCCCCTATAATGTATTATGTACAGTCTTTCCAAGTTGGTGCACACAGACCGACGCAACTCCCTCTGAAAGCTGCAGTTCCAAAGTACGGAAGTTGCCTTATTTACTTGGCTGTCTCCCTCTTGACCGACACGGACGTTGCTCCTTGCTTCCTGGCACCGTTCCCGACGGGGCACTGGTCTGCCTCCTGTGTGAGACTGGGTACACTCGTGCTCGCGATCTGACAGCACGTTTCCGGAAGTTGTGGTGCCAGACCTCGGGGCCTGCCTGGCCTCCCCTGTCTCGCTGTCCTGACCCTGACGTCCTAGAGACCTCTACGATCACCGGCCTGCCTGCTCAGGTCATCCTGGGGTTCACCCAGTGCCAGGCCTCTCTGCCTGGCTCCTCCCTGGGGAGCAGTCCCTTATCTAATCCTTAGTGAAGCTTTGCCCCGGCAAAGCAAGGAGCTCACGTCACTTGACCACTTGCTGCACTGTGTCATCATTATTTTTCTACTGGTCTCATTTCCCCAGTAGATCAGAATTTCCGAAAGCATCATTGTGACTAAACACAAGTTCATGTGCCTGACGCGGAGTGAGGTCAGACTGAAATATCAAACACTGGAGCTTGGAGCAGAGAAATGTTTATTGCAGGGCCAAGCAAGGAGAATGGGTAGATTGTCCTCGCAAACCCAAACTCCTCAAAGGGTTTCAGCGAAGCGTTTTTAAAAGCCAGGTGAGGCAGGGGCCTCCCAGGGCCTGCGATCGGCTCATGCACAGCTCTCTGATTGGCTGATGGTGTGGTAACAGGGCTGTTGTGTTAACGTTATCAATCTTGAGGCATCAGTAGGTCTGAGGGCTACCTGCTCATGATCATCAAGCTTAATTTCTTCCATATGGTGGTGGCTTTTGGCAACTAGAAAACTCAGGATATATGCGTGAGATGCTATTATCTGGGTACTTCAGAGAAGAGTTGCAGCAGAGGACGCAGGAGAGGAACCTGTCCTAGGAACGCCCCATGGGGTCCTCTGGGTCATGTCATCAGTGCCTGGCATAGGCTTAGCGCTCAGTGAACGAGTTCATTAACTTTATCTGAATTCACACTGTGTGTTAACACGGCACGGTGTACTTACAGCTATGAACAAAACCAAACTCCCTGCTCTTGAGTGGGTGGAGACACACAATTTAACACTGTAAATAATTGGCCAGATGGCGGACTCCTCACTCCAGTCAGCTTGGGCTTCTCAAGTGGTGCTAGTGGGAAAGAACCCGCCTGCCAATGCAGGAGATGTAAGAGACCTGGGTTCAATCCCTGGGCTGGGAAGATCCTCTGGGGGAGGGTATGGCAACCCACGCCAGTATTCTTAGAGAATTCCATGGACGGGGAGCCTGGTGGGCTACAGTTCATAGGGTTGCAGAGTTGGACAGACGGAGGTGAGTTGGCACGCGTGCACGAACCACAGAAAGGGGGTGCCCTTGGGCACAATGGCTCTCAGTGACACCATCCCCTAAGGAGTCACCAGCACCCCGGCAGCTGGGGGGCTGGGGCTTTTGTTCCTGAAGGAGCTTTCCTCAGCGAGTCAAGGTGGCCTGACCCGACGGGGAGTACTCAGGCTGGGCCGCTGGCAGCTGGCAGTCAGTGAGCCCTGGTTCTAAGCGTTGATGCTCTGGAGAGAAAGTCAGGAGAGTTGCTGAGAGGATTTCCTGGCCCTGTTTTGCTTGCAGGGTCCTTTCCCTTCCCTGGCTCAGCTCAAGGCACTCACAGCTGCAGGCTGGATTTCTCCAGCTGCCCGCGGTTGGTTCTGACCAAGTCTGGCCTGTAGGAGCCTCTCAGTCAGTTCAGTCGCTCAGCCCTGTCCGACTCTTTGCGACCCCACGGACTGCAGCCCGCCAGGCCTCCCCGTCCAGCACCAACTCCCTGGGCTTGCTCAGACTCACGTCCATTGAGTCGGTGATGCCCCCCATCCTCTGTCGTCCCCTTCTCCTCCTGCCTTCAGTCTTTTACAGCATCAGAGTCTTTTCCACTGAATTGGTTCTTCATATCAGATGGCCAACGTATTGGAGTTTCAGCCTCAGCATCAGTCCTTCCAATGAATATTCAGGACTGATCTCCTTTAGAATGGACTGGTTGCATCTCCTTGCAGTCCAAGGGACTCTCCAGAGTCTTCTCCAACACCACAGTTCAAAGCATCGATTCTTCAGCACTCAGCTTTCTTTACAGTCCGACTCTCACATCCATACGTGACCACTGGAAAAACCATAGCCTTGACTAGATGGACCTTTTCAGTAAGGTCCTTGCTTCTTCATGTGCTGTCTATGTTGGTCACGGCTTTTCTTCCAAGGAGCGAGCGTCTTTTAATCTCAGGGCTGCAGTCACTAGTCAGACATTGTAAACAGAAGGGAGTTTGTTTCCTGCCGAATCCCCGCCAGGGGCCCGGCTCCAGCACCCCTGTTCAAACCGGGGGTGGGCCCAGCCTCCAGCAGGGATCCTCCGCCCCCGGGCTCTGGCGATTCTATGGTGGGAGACACGAGAGGCTCAGGTCCCCTTCAAAGAGCGACCCGCTGCCCGGCGGCAGGGCGCAGCGGGCAGCCCGCCTGCAGCCATCAGCCCCTGCAGGGTCAGCCCTGCTGGTGGTCACGCCCTTCCCGACCAGCCCACATCCTGGGCCCAAGGGGCTGGGTATTAAGCTCCCAGCCATTCTGGCTCAAAGCCGGACACTGTGGTGGGCAACACTCCAGACCTGGCTATGCTTCTGGCGGGTCGGCATCACAGGACAGTTTCTTCCTCCGCCATCCTGTTTCTCCTTTCTCTCCCAGGGGCTGATTTCCGGTAAACACCGTGAACTCCGAACCATGCCCAAGTGTGTGCTTCCTGAGAACCCACCCTGGGCACACGTTTTCCTCCGTCCTGCCTCAAAGGCGGGCGGCTTCCTGTGGGGTTCCTCTCCCCCGCCCCTTTCAAGCACTCAGATTATGCATTGCCCGTATAACCAATTCACTGCATCAGCTGTTTAAATACTGAAATCAGCCTTGGTCATTGCCTGATAGAACGTTTTACATCTCAATTTGAGTTTATATTCAGATGCGACTGAACGGCTAACAGTTTTGCTTTTTCCCTTTCAGGGCGCCCCTCCTAAGCAACTGCGTTATGGATGGATGGGTCCCCGAACTCACACAAAAGTATCATAAGACATTGGGGAGGTTTGTAACACTGCCCTTTAAAGAAAGCAGGGAGCCGACCGTGGAGGCACCCCTGCAGCAGGTAAAACCAGCGAGCGGCCCACGGGTTGAGGTCCCCCACTGTCTCCCTGCTTATTTAACTTCTATGCGGAGTACGTCATGAGAAACACAGGAAGCACAAGCTGGAATCAAGATTGCTGGGAGAAATATCAATAACTCCAGATATGCAGGTGACACCACTCTTACGGCAGAAACTGAAGAAGAACTAAAGAGGAGAACTAAAGAAAGAGGAGAGTGAAAATGTTGTCTTAAAGCTCAACACTGAGAAAACTAGGCTCATGGCATCTGGTCCCATCACTTCATGACAAATAGATGGGGAAACAGTGGCTGACTTTATTTTTCTGGGCTCCAAAGTCACTGCAGATGGTGATTGCAGCCATGAAATTAAAAGACGCTTACTCCTTGGAAGGAAAGGTATGACAAACCAGATAGTGTATTAAAAAGCACAGACATCACTTTGCCAACAAAGGTCCGGATAGTCAAAGGTGTTGTTTTTCCAATAGTCACATATGGATGTGAGAGTTGGACCATAAAGAAGGCTGAGCGCTGAAAAGCTGATGCTTTTGAACTGTGGTGTTGGAGAAGACTCTTGAGAGTCCCTTGGACTGCAAGGAGATCCAACCAATCCATCCTAAAGGAGATCCTTCGTATTCATTGGAGGGACTGATGCTGAAGCTGAAACTCCACTACTTTGGCCACATGATGTGAAGAGCTGACTCATCTGGAAAGACCCTGAAGACTCTGATGCTGGGAAATACTGAGGGCAGGAGGAGAAGGGGACTACAGAGGACGAGATGGCTGGATGGCATCCCTGACACAGTGGACATGGGTTTGGGTGGACTCGGGGAGTTGGTGATGGACAGGGAGGCCTGGCGTGCCACGGTTCATGGGGTCGCAAAGAGTCGGACACGACTGAGTGACTGAACTGAACCGAACCTCTCCCAGATGGGTGGCCAGCGCTTGCTGCCTGCCGTCCCCTGCTCTCCGCAGCCCCTGTAGTTCCCGCTGAGGCTGGACACACCGGGCACAGCACTGCCAGCGCTGGGCTGCCGCCTCCCTGAGCTGACTTCCCCCTGCCTCAGCCCCTCTTTGTCCCCAGCTCTGGGGGTTCGCCTGTCTGCGGTCCTCACCTCCCCCGAGGGCAGGGCTGGGCCGGGGGTGAGGAGACGCGGGAGCCTGGGGCACGGAGACAGCAGGCTTCCCGTGGAGGGTTGGGCATACAGGCCCAGAGAGCCTCGCTTTGCAGGAGGGAGACGCTGAGCAGGCCTGAGGCCAGGTGTGGACGCGAAGCGCCGTGTCCGCCAGGGTCCACGCAGGAGACAGGAATCCGAGACGATGTAGGCAGAAGGCTTGTTGACGAGGTAACTGCAGAGGCCCTGGAGAACTCGAAGGGGTCACGGAGACAGCATCTGCGAGGCAGCCGCCTCTTAGGCTGCGGGTGCTCGAGAAATAAGGGAGAGACTAAAATGATGCCAGTTAGAAACTAGACGACGGGTCCGGCCGCTGGGACTCCAGGCTCCGAGGGGCGGGTGCTGCTGCCTTTGCAGGGGCCCATGAAGCTGACTCTGCGAGGGTCAGCTCAGTTCAGTCGCTCAGTCGTGTCCGACTCTGCGACCCCATGAATCGCAGCACGCCAGGCCTCCCTGTCCATCACCATCTCCCGGAGTTCACCCAGACTCACGTCCATCGAGCCCGTGATGCCATCCAGCCATCTCATCCTCGGTCGTCCCCTTCTTCTCCTGCCCCCAATCCCTCCCAGCATCAGAGTCTTTTCCAATGAGTCAGCTCTTCGCATGAGGTGGCCAAAGTACTGGAGTTTCAGCTTTAGCATCATTCCTTCCAAAGAAATCCCAGGGCTGATTTCCTTCAGAATGGACTGGTTGGATCTCCTTGCAGTCCAAGGGGCTCTCAAGGGTCTTCTCCAACACCACAGTTCAAAAGCATCAATTCTTCGGCGCTCAGCCTTCCTCACAGTCCAACTCTCACATCCATACATGACCACAGGAAAAACCATAGCCTTGACTAGGCGGACCTTAGTCGGCAAAGTAATGTCTCTGCTTTTGAATAGTGTCCAGGAAACCGGACTCAGTCCCTGGGCAGGGAAGCCTGGGGAGCAGCCCCGCCGCCCCCGCCCTGCGGCGCCCTCTACCGCCCCCTGTTGGCCGGTGCCGGCAGCGCCGACGAGGCCGGGCGACCCTGAGCTGCCTCCAGCGTCACCCAGCTGAGGTCGAGTGGGAGACCTGCAGTCAGGAGACCGAGAGCCGTGAATAAGGGGCGTCCCGTCCTCAAGAGTCTGTATCTGAGGAGTCTCAGGCAGAAGTGGCCTGGAGCCAGGTCACGAATGTAAATCAAAGGGAAAGGCCAAACAATTCCCGGGCCCCATGGGTGACTGGGTATTCAGTTTGTAAAGAGGAATCGGGGTTGACAGTAGCAATTTCAGTAAAGTTCAGTGACACGCAGGAGCATTTCTAGAGCTCCCGAGAACCTAACCTCCAATTTCCAGGTCTGTCTTCCTTCCCGGCCCCCACCCGCCGTCACCGTGCACACTGGAGCCGCCTCGGCTGCTGGGGGTCTGCACTGCCGAGTGCTTAGACCTTCAGCTCTCAGTGAACGCCACACGGGTGCGGTCCTCAGGGAGTGGCTGTACTCTTTACCTGTGGCTGCAAATTACCCCCGAGTTGGGCAGGCAAAGCAACCCGCATTTATTATTTCGTCGTTATTTGTTCTTGTTTAGTTGCTAAGTCTGTCTGACTCTGCGACCCCACAGACTGTAGCCCACTAGGCTCCTCTGTCCTTGGGATTCTCCAGGCAAGAGTACTGGAGTGGATTGCCATTTCCTTCTCCAGGGGATCTTCTTCCTTCCCGGCCCCCACCCGCCGTCACCGTGCACACTGGAGCCGCCTCGGCTGCTGGGGGTCTGCACTGCCGAGTGCTTAGACCTTCAGCTCTCAGTGAACGCCACACGGGTGCGGTCCTCAGGGAGTGGCTGTACTCTTTACCTGTGGCTGCAAATTACCCCCGAGTTGGGCAGGCAAAGCAACCCGCATTTGTTATTTCGTCGTTATTTGGTCTTGTTTAGTTGCTAAGTCTGTCTGACTCTGCGACCCCACAGACTGTAGCCCACTAGGCTCCTCTGTCCTTGGGATTCTCCAGGCAAGAGTACTGGAGTGGATTGCCATTTCCTTCTCCAGGGGATCTTCCCAACCCAGGGCTCGAACCCAGGTCTCCTGCATTGTAGACAGACGCTTTCCCATCTGAGCCACCAGGGAAGCAGTTATTATTAATGAATTTCTGTTACTAAAGTGTTATACTACTAAAAATCTGTTTCTGTGGTCAGGATGCCTTTGGCTTGGAGCTTTTCACAAGACTGTATGAAATTTCCACCAGGTCTGTCTACATCTCAAGGCTCACCTGGGGGCGGATCCTTTTCCAAGCTCACTCCCCTGCTGTTGCCAAGTCTCAGGTTCCCAGCGGCTGTTGGCCAGAGGCCTCCACAAGGTCCCTGCTGTGTAGGCCTCTCTGCAGGGCATCTCATGACGTGGCAACTGGGTTTTCCAGAACAAGACAGGGTGAGAGAGAGCTAAAAGGGCAGAAGGCACAGGCATATTCCACCCAGTCTCAGAAGGGACACTCCATCCCTTCTCTTAGAAGGGCGTCAGGAGACCCAGGGTACACATGAACCCAGAAAGTGGAGAGTTTCTGGGAGCCATGTACGGGGCCTTCTCACCATGACCCAGCCCGTAGCTGCCCTGAATTTCTCAGAGCAGCAGATATCCATCATGCAGTTCAATACAGGTTGGGTCTCCTGTTCTAATCAAATTACAAACTTAATAACAAAGTTAATGTAACCGAATTAATTTAAGGCATATAAAATGATATAAATAAGTATCATGGCACCATATAGTAATTAGGCATCCAAGGTAGAAGGCTCACCACAGTGTAATCAGTGGTATTTCAACACAGCCAAACCCATTTAACTTTTCTTGTTAGCTTATGTCACCAGTATCTATCATCAGCCTCCATGTTCATAAGTTTTCCCCAATACCACCTACCACTTAACTGTCACCCCATGTGTGAACTCTGACACTCACATAAATGCAGTGACGACGATCCTGGATCTCACTCTGCAATAGCTGGATGCTTTGTCTCGGCCTCCTGTTCCCAGTGTTTTCTATTTCTCTCTGTTCCCCAGATGAACGCTGCTGAGTGGCCTGGGCTTGGGTGGCAAAAACTGGATGTGAACTGGGTTTCTCCAGGGAGGTGCCGTCAAAGTAGGGGGCCTGGTGCAGACCGCTTATGCTCTCCAGTGCTTCAGAAGGGGCTGCTTGAATTGTTAAAGTATTTCCCCTCTTTGTATGTATGTTGCTTGGGGTGATTTGAGCAGGGAATAGAGCCTTTAAGCTTTGGACAGCCACAAAGAAGTAGACACGCACACGGAGGGAAAAGACTATATCACTAGGGAATGAGCTTCAGTGATTTGGGACCTATGGTCAGATCCTCTATTGTATTGCTGGGGAAGGATGACAGGAGGAGGAGGGCCAGGACAAAAGAAGGGAGAAAACAGCAGGGGTAGGGGTGGGCTGGGACGCTAGGTGGAGGGACCGGTGAGCTGCAGACCTACCAGGAAGGGCTGCCAGATTAAATGCAGGACATCCAGTTACATTAGAATTTCAGTATGTGTGTGTGTGTGTGTGTGTGACATTAGTATAAGTATATCCCATGCAACATTTGGGATATACTTATACTAAAAATTATTTTTCTGAAATTTAAGTTTAACTGAGAATTCTGTACTTTAATTTGCTAAATCTAGCAAAGTTGTTTCTTGCTTTTTCTGATGGCTACTATCCTGGCATTAATCCTTCCCTCTCTGACTGTTCTCGGACCTGCCCACAGACCCCCAGCTCCAGGGAGCTGCAGGGGCAGCAGTAACGGGGCACAGCACCCTCAGCTGAGGGCTCCCTGCCCCTCTCTCCCCAGTGACTCAGTAGCACTGCCCTGATTTCAGTCTCCTGGAGTGCTGTGCCTCCAAGTCAGCGGCCACGGTGTGAGCGTGTGCACAGCAGGACAGACAGATGTGAAGACAACAGGCGCTCTGGGTATGGGTTTAAATGTGGGCAAAAGATTTCTTGCCGAGCAGTTCACACTAAAAGGAACTTAGGGTGCCCCTTGGTGAGTAGCCTGGGAGGGTAGCTGGAGATCTACTACTGCAATGCTTCTTCCAAAATTGCTCTTTCAGGTTTTACAGTAACTTGGATGCTATTTTGGTGGCCAAGTTTTTTGATGAACAAAGCAGTAAAACCACAAGAAGTACTTACATTTTCCTCATGGAAGAGGAAAGCAAAATTTGGATCTCTGAGGTTTCTAATAAACCAGAAAAAAAAACAAACAAAACAAAACCTGATTGTGTTAAATGCTAATCTCTTCTAATTGTCTGTCTGTCCTGATGTCTTAACTGGAGGGTCAGTTCAGTTCAGTTGCTCAGTTGTGTCTGACTCTTTGTGACCCCATGAACCTTGTAGGTACAAGTATTGCACGCTCCTGGGAGGAAGCTACTCTTCCTTGCCTGTTGTCCAAACAATGGAAATGTCCTGGATTCCTTGCTGCAGTTTTCAAAGTTAGTGGACATTGCTGACTTGTAAAAAGCTTGCTGTTACCAGGAGCAAAAAGAAGCTCAAGAGAAAAATGCTTACCTTCAGATTCTCCAAGGTGGGCAAAAAATTCTTCCCAAAGAAACGAACAGCAGTGACAAAAATGCTCCCCGTTCATGAATCTGGATCCTGGCTCTCGCACAGCAGGCGCCTAGGACCTGGGTAGGGTTTAGAGACAGGAGGGCAGAAGGAGCGCGGAAGGAGCTGGTCCTCAGGGCTGGGGCGCAGCATCGCACCAGATGCGTCCTCCTGCTTGGCTCACCCCCTCCTTCCCACTCTTTCCTGCTCCCACAGCAGCTTCTTATTTTCCGAACACTCAGGACGCGTCTCCCCCGTGCCTGTTCCCTGCTGTCTTCTCCTCCCAGCTACCCCCATTCCATCCCTCTATCCAGTAACATTCAACGTGGAGAATGCCTCCTCCAGGCAGCTCCCCACCCTGACTGTCGCAGATCATATTAGGTTTCCTTCCAGCATGTTCCGCTGCCAGCTCTATCACTGCATGAATCACAGAGAAAATATTGCTGATTGTGATCTCAGTCTCCCCCCATGGTCACCTTGAGGCCAGACTATCTCGTGTGTCTGGACAACCATGCTCAGCACAGTGCCTGTTCCATACCAGGGTGGCTGGATGAACAAAGACTCTGAAATACTTGATAATGAGTTTCAGGGTGTCAGCTGGAGCTCCTCAAGTCAATCATGCCCACCCGGAATTGTGACAATTGTCATATGGGTCTGTGCACTAGTTTTAAGATTTCCAAATGCCACCTGGATATCACACAGTAACCCAGGTTAAGAAACACCCCCTGACGAAAGGTTTACTTGCGTCGTATCCAGCTGGAGTTCTGTCAGTCCTCTCTGGCGTCCTTAGTTTTTTCGTGAGGAACAGAAGATGTAATTGTCCTTTTATCACGTCAGTGCAATTTTTTGAGTGAGGAGGAGTAAGTAAAATCACCAGCTAATTTGCACATGATAAAAATAAAATCTTTTTTTATGTGATAGAAAGGTGAGGTGCCAATTTTATGTCATTGCTTATTCATGTAGTCACTCAAGTTTCCTGAGCATCCGTTACTCACAGGGCAGTGTTTTAGGGCCCCAGACGCGGCAGTGAACGAGAGACAGAGGATCGTCCTTTTGAAGCTGCCCTCCTGTGGGCGAGAGAGAGATAATACTAACAAAAAAATACACGAGAAAATATCTGACAACGGTGAGCGCTGCTCAGAGGACAAAGTCAAGGGGGCACACTGGACAGAATCCTAATGTGGAAAGACACACGCAGCTCTGTGTTCACAGCAACACTATCCACAACAGCCAAGACGCAGAAGCAGCCTGAGTGTCTGTCAACAGCTGAATGGATAAAGATGTGGTGTATCTATGCAATGGAACATTAATCAGCCATAAAAAAGAACAAAAGAACGTCACTTGCAGCAATATGGATGGTCCTAGAGATGATCACACCGAATGAAGTAAGCCAGACAAAGACACATATCATATGATATCACTTACATGTGAAATTTAAAATATGAAACAAGTGAGCTTATTTATGAAAGAGAAACATAATAAACATAGGGAATAGATCTGTGGTTGCCAAGGAGGGGTGGTGGGGGAGGGGTGGTTTGGGAGCTTGGGATTAGCCGATGAAAACTATTTGGTACAGAATGGAAAAACAACTTTTCTTAAGTTCTCTAAGGGTTTCCCTTGTAGCTCAGTTGGTAAAGAATCTTCCTGCAGTGCAGGAGAGCCGGGTTCGATCCCTGGGTTGGGAAGATCCCCTAGAGAAGGAAATGGCAACCCACTCCAGTATCCTTGTCTGGAAAATCTCATGGACAGAGGAGCCTGGTGGGCTAGAGTCCAAAGTCGGGCATGACTGAGTGATTAACACACACAACTATAAGAAAATTGGATAAAGTCCTACTGTATAGTACAGGGAACTAAATTCAATATCCTGTGATAAACCATAACGGAAAAGGAAAAAAATATCGGTGGGGTGTATTACAGTGGCTCTGTAGCAAGGAGAGTGAGGAGCTTATATTTAAGCTGACACCTAATGACAAAAATATTAGCATAAAAAAGACAAAATCAAGCAAAGGGCCCCGAAGCATGAACAAACGCAGCATCTGTATTGTTCTACCACCTGTCTTCTCCACTGAGCTGCAGTCTCCATGCCAGAGGACACATCATACGCCCAGTGGCCAGCATAGCACCTGCCTGGCACAAAGCATGTGCTCATTATACGCTACTGAATACTGAGTGAACCACTGCCCACTGCGCGTCCCGCCTAAGACCAGGACTGTTCCTGCAGGTGCGGGCCATGGGGCCTCAGCTTGGGCGAATGGAGCGAGGCAGAAGCTGGTTCCCTTACAGCATCTGGCAGTGAGAGAGGGTTGGGAACTCAGGGTCCAGGTGAGCGAGCCTCATCTCAGCCACAGCTTTCCAGGCTTCATGTTCAGGCTGCTTATCTGTTGTGTTTGTGGGAATCTGAGATCTGTCTTGGCTGAATTCATTCTTATCACTCAGTTACATGTTAATTTCTGGGCAAAAGGAAGCTTCTAATTAAGAGTTCAAGTCCCCCCAAAAGCCATATGCCAAGTTACCTGTGTGAAAAAATCCCTGGCTGCTGTCTTTAGTGTATGGATGATAGAGGCTAACTGGCATGCTGATCTGGGCCAGCCAGGCTTTTAACTCAATCAGAACAACAACCACCACAGCAGCTACAAAGCTCCTGTTACTGCTGTTGGTTCTACGGACCCATATTTCACAAGTTGCTCTTCATCTTTTTGTTTGATTTTTTTTTCTCTTCAAGAAAATTGCAGATACCAAGGGAACATTTCATGCAAGGATGGGCACCATAAAGAACAGAAATGGTAAGGACAGAACAGAGGCAAGCGATTAACAAGTGTGGCACAGACGGACGGAAGAGCTGCACAGGAAAGGCCTTCACGACCCAGACAGAGACACAGGCGTGGCCACCCACCTGCAGCCAGCATCCTGCAGTGCGAGTCAAGCGGGCCTTAGGAAGCATCACTGCACACAAAGCTAGTGGAGGCGATGGAATTCCAGCTGAGCTCTTTCAACTCCTGAAAGACGATGCTGTGAAAGCGCTGCACACAATATGTCAGTAGATCTAGAAATCTCAGTAGTGGCCACAGGACTGGAAAAGGTCAGTTTTCAATCCAAAGCCAAAGAAGGGCAAGGTCAAAGAATGTTCAAACTACCATTCAATTGCACTCATTTCGCATGCTAGCAAAGTGGTGTTGGAAATCCTCCAATCTAGGCTTCAGCAGTATGTGAACCAAGAACTTCCAGATGTACAAGCTGGATTTAGAAAAGGAAGATAAACCATAGATCAAATTGCCAACATTCATTGCATCACAGAGAAAGCAGGGGAATTCCAGAAAAACATCTGCTTCATTGACTATACTATGGCTTTGACTGTGTGGATCACAACAAATTGTGGGATATTCTTAAAGAGATAGGAATACCAGATCACCTTATCTGTCTCCTGAGAAACCTGTATGCAGGTCAAGAAGAAGCAAATAGAAGCTTACATGAAACAACTGACTGGTTCAGAGTTGGAAAAAGGAGCATGACAAGGCTGTATATTGTCACCCTGCTTGTTTAATTTATGTGCAGAGTGCATGCGTGCACGCTCAGTCGCTTCAGTCATGTCCGACTCTTTGTGACCCCATGAACGGTAGCCCACCAGGCTCCTCTGTCCATGGGGATTCTCCAGGAAAGAATATAGAAGTGGGTTGCCATGCCCTCCTCCAGAAATGCAGAGTACATCATCTGGTATGTCGGGCTGGATGAATGACAAGCTGGAATCAATATAGCCTGGAGAAGTATCAGCAGTCTCAGATATGCAGATGATAGCACTCTAATAGCAGAAAGTGAAGAGGAACGAAGAGCCTCTTGATGAGGGTGAAAGAGGGAAGTGAAAAAGTTGGCTTAAAACCCAATGTTATAAAAACTAAGATCATGGCATCTGGTCCCATTGCTTCACGGCAAACAGAAGGGGAAAAGAGGATGCAGTGATAGATTTTATTATCTTGGGCTCCAGAATCACTGTGGATGGTGACTGCAGCCTTGAAATTAGAAGATGCTTGCTTCTTGGAAGGAAAGCTATGACCAATCTAGACAGCATATTAAAAAGCAGAGACATCATTTTGCCAATAAAGGTCCAGCTAGTCAAAGCTATGGTTTTTCCAATAGTCATGTATGGATGTGAGAGCTGGACCATAAAGAGGCTGAGTGCTGAAGAAGTGATGCTTTCAAATCGTGGTCCTGGAGAAGACTTTTGAGATTCCCTTGGACAGCAAGGAGATCAAACGTCAATCCTAAAGGATCAGTTCAGTTCAGTCGCTCAGTCATGTCCGACTCTTTGCGACCCCATGAATCTCAGCACGCCAGGCCTCCCTGTCCATCACCATCTCTCGGAGTTCACTCAGACTCACCTCCATCGAGTCCGTGATGCCATCCAGCCATCTCATCCTCGGTCGTCCCCTTCTCCTCCTGCCCCCAATCCCTCCCAGCATCAGAGTCTTTTCCAATGAGTCAACTCTTCGCGTGAGGTGGCCAAAGTACTGGAGTTTCAGCTTTAGCATCATTCCTTCCAAAGAAATTCCAGGGTTGATCTCCTTCAGAATGGACTGGTTAGATCTCCTTGCAGTCCAAGGGACTCTCAAGAGTCTTCTCACCCTGAACTTTCATTGGACGGATTGATGATGAAACTGAAGCTCCAATACTTTGGTCACCTGATGCGAAGAGTGGACTCACTGGAAAAGATCCTGATGCTGGGAAAGAATGAAGGCAAAAGGAGAAGAAGGTAGCAGAGGATGAGATGGTTAGATAGCATCGCTGACTCAATGGATGAGAATTTGAGCAAACTCTGGGAGATCGTGAAGGACAGGGAAGCCTCATGCTGCAGTCCATGGGGTCACAAAGAGTCATACATGACTTAGGGACTGAACAACGATTTTCTGGTTAGTGCCTGAGATGTTTAAGATCTTTGAAGACTCTGGACCTATTTCACTCTGTATCGAATATCTTAAATTCTAACGAATCTTAACATTAGGTATAATGTATTTTGCTCTTGTTCCAAAACATTTGAAAGGATTTTTGTTTCAGCTAGCTAATGCTGGATAACAAATCATCTCAAAACTTAGTGGCTTAAAACAACGCTTTGTCTTTCATGGCGTGGTTCTTCTCTAAGTAGGGTTAGCTGGGTCGGTGGGCAATTGTAATCCTCTGGAGCACTGACCGGGAACTCAGCTGAGGTTAAAATGTCCGGAATCCCTGGCCATCTGAGTCAGTTGGCACTTGACTGGGAGCCCAGCTGGACTGTCGCCTGGGGCACCCGGTTCTTCTCCGTGCAGGCTTCTCTAGATGGCCACTTGGCCTGGCCCACAGCATGGTGGCTGAGTTCCAGCAGGACTCCAAGAGGGAGGAAGCAGAAGCTTTCAGATCAATTAAAATCTAGTTGTGGGATTGGCATAACATTGTTTTCTCTGTATTTTGCTAGGCAAAGCAGTGACAGGCCTTGTTTAGTCGCTCAGTCATGTCCGACCCTGCCTGGCCCACAGTTAATGTGGGAGAGACCTACGCAAGGGCATAAGCACTGGGACGTGTGACCATCTGGGTCATCAAAAGGACAGTCTCCAACAAGTTTTTTAATAATTAGTATTTTCGTTCTTCAACACGTCAAACACAGGAATACTAGCAATCCCACTTCTGCATCTATATCTGAGAGATTTGAAAGTAGTGATTTGACTGGCGCATCCATGTGCAAAGTGGCATTGCTCATAGTAGCTAAAAGATGGAAACAACCCAGACGTCCTTCGATGGATGAACAGATAAACAAAATGTGGTCTATACATACAATGGAATATATTGTTCAGTCTAAAAACGGAAGGAAATTCTGATCCATGCTATAACACGGATGAATCTGAAGACATTATGCTGAATGAAATAAGCCACTCATAAGTGGACAAGTAGTGCATGATTCCGCTTATATGAGGTGCCTCGGGTAGTCAAATTAATAGAAACAGAAAGTAGAACAGCGCTTATCAGAGACTGGAGAGAGGAAGGGATGGGAGTGATTGTTTAATGGGTACCAAGTTTTTCCGTTTGGGAAAATGAAAAGATTCTGGAGATAGGGAGTGATGATGGTTGCAAAATAATGTAAATGTACTTAATAGATGCACTACTGAACTGTGTATTTAAAACCGGTTAAAATGCTAAATTTTGTGTTATGTATGGCTTACCACGATAAAATGTAATTTTGAGTTTTGTAAAAATATTATCTTACACTTTAGGTATCTGTTATAGCTGTGTAAGAATTGAATTGAGCTGCAGTTAACTATTTCTTTGCAGTTCAAAGTAGCGTGCATGGACTGGAAACATAGGCATCCCTTGAGCACCTGTGAGAATGCAGAATCTCAGGCTCTAGCCCAGCTCTATAGAATCAGAATCTGCATGCAGACAAGATCCTCAGATTTGGGGGATCTTATTAATGTTTGAGAAACACTGAATTGCTTGACCTATGTTATATTTTGTAGATATTCAATTAAACATGTATTGATTTTGAGAATATAACTTTCTGTTTTGCATTTTGGAGTCATTTTTATAAACCCTCAAAAGTTTTCATGGGACTTGAAGACACCCCCAGGTGGTAGCCACGGTGCATAGAGACCCTTGGGGGTGAATTCGTAAATTCTGCACATCGATCGTCACATCCCCTTTGGCTCCAATCCCTCTCCCCGCTCAGCTATGATTCTTCAGGCCATCTACCTGCTCTCATAGAAGCTCTTCCCTGAGATCCAGCCAGGATGACACCTCCAGCTCTCAGGCCACCATCCATGGCTGAGGGACCCCAGGCCTCAAGGCAGGTCTCAGGCATAACATCCCAGGCCTGGTTTGGGAGATAAAATCAACCTTGTCTCTTCTAATTACTATTCCACAAACTTTCCTACTGAAGAGGTAACCTCAATTTAGCTTCTTTTTTTTTTTCTTAACTATTGACTAAAGTACAATATTCATGTAGAGAAGAATACATACCAATTTACAACTCAGCACGTTTTCATTCACTAAACGTTCTCCCATAACCATGCCTGCCTTCCTCCATGGGATCTTCCCAACCCCTCTCCTGCACTGCAGGCAGATTCTTTACCATCTGAGCCACCAGGGAAGCCAGCTTCCATCCCAGGGTTGGGAAGATCCCCTGGAGGAGTGATGGGCTACCCACTCCAGTGTTCTTGCCCGGAGAATCCCCATGGACAGAAGAGTCTGGCAGATTACAGTCCATGGGGTCGCAAACGACTGAGTGACTTAGCAGAGCACGGCACATGCATTCTCCCGTAACCAACCCACAGGTCAAGGAATATGACGTTACCAACACCCAGGAAGCCGTTCTATACTAATGTTCTATTCTAACTAATGCTTCTTCTCCCCCAGAGTTAACCACTGTTTGGATTAATGACACTGTTTAGTTTTTACCGATTTTTATTCCTCACACAGGGCTTCCACTTAGAAGAGGTGCTCAGCCACTCAGGTGGCTCCATGGTAAAGAGTCTGCCTGCCAATGAAGGAGATGCGGGAGACCTGGGTCAGGAAGACTCCCTGGAGGAGGGTGTGGCAATGCACTCCAGGCAGAGAAGCCTGGTGGGCTACGGTCCACGGGGTTGCCTGGAGGAGGGCGTGGCAACCCACTCCAGTATTCTTGCCTGGGAACCCTATGGACAGAGGAGCCTGGTGGGCTACAGTCCACGGGGTTGTGGAGAGTCAGACAGGACTGAGCGACTAAACACATTCCTTATATAAACAGAATATTTTATTTTATCTTCTCTCACTCAAATTGCCCTTCTGAGATTCATCTATATTGTTGGGTGTAATTGTAGTTCATATTCTCACTGCTGTGCAGTGTTCCATTGTGTGAATACACCACGATTTAAAAAATCATGATACTGTTGATGGGCATTTGGGCAGAGTCCAGTTTGTGTCTATTATAGAGGGCAGCTAGGCATATCTTAGTACTTTTGCGAGGGGGAAACATACATACCCCACGCTTCTGTGGGAATTACTGGGGAGTGGAATGGCTGGTCATTGGGTGCCTCTTTGTTTAGCCCTGGTGATAGTTTCTCAAACCGTTAACCCTATTCTTCATCTACAAAGACTCGTCCTGTCCTCATTCTATCGCTTCTTAGAGTTGTGACAAATCTCAAACATGACATTCTCTCTCAACTGCAAGATTTACAAATTTCTACCAAAACATCGGTGCTAACATTTCAAAATAAATAAACGCATCCATGAAATTCTCAGCAGCAGCAGAGGGAAAATGCAAAGAATCCAGATGACAGGTCTAATGCCAAGATGCGAAGCCAGTTTCCTTTGTTGCGCAGAGGGCTGGAAGCCTTTCTGCAAAAGCTGCTGCCAATCAAGCTCGCCGATCTTTGCAGGGCTAATTAACAGCACTTGGGCAAGCTGGGGGGACGGGCGGGCCTGCACGGTGATGCCAATGGGGCCATCCCAGGGCTTATGGCTAATTATAAACACAAAGAGCACTTAAAGGCTATGATTCGAAGAAGAAGGGGGGGAAAAACCCTGAACAAAACCAAGAAAACCTCTCCGGAATTCTAATGCCAGCATGCTTGTGATTGCATCGCTTGGGGGCAGGGGTGCCAGTAGAAATCTCCTACAGTGGACTAACTCACACAGCACCCTGCATCAGGCAGCCACCCTCCCAAACATGCCCAGGGGAAGGGCTTCCTTTGTGTCAGGCAGGAGCAGGAGGAAGTGTGTCGATCTCATCTCCAGGGCCCCAGCTTGATAACCCTGTTTACACCAAGCATGGAGGTGCAGACTGGGGCAGTCCAGAGTCCTGTGGGGTAGGTGCGGTGGGGTTATCTGTGCAAGCTTTGATCCCCATTAGCTACAAACCACAAATAATCCATAAGGCATGCACATCAGGTCCCAGTGAACAGCACTTATTAGCAACTCCTGGAACCAAGCAGGGAAAAGCTGTGAGTTTTTGCCAAGGAAGAAAGCAATTCTTGCACACTTCATTGCAGAAGCTTGTCTGATCAGGCGAAAACCCTGGGCTGCTGGGAGGGAAAATGAAACTGGAACTGCAGGCATCTTTCATGCCCACACGTCATCCGGAAGAGCGTGCACACAGTTCAGGTGTGTACTGTGATTGGGTGTGAAATGGAGGAATCAGATATGAACGCGTTTCCCCGGTGTTCCCATCCCTTGGGGCGCCACCTGGCTCAGGCCCTAATGAGCTCTGCATGTACCCCCTTGGCTCTCCCCGAGCCTCTGAGCAGCTACCAGGACGATCTAGGGCCCCCAAAACTGGGGCGTGGGGTGGGGGAAGAAGCTAGGTTGAGGGGAGCGGGCAGAAGAAACAGAACTTTGACTTTAAAGGATAGTGGAAAGCTGTTTGCACGAATACTCTTGCACACACTTGAGCAGGAAGTCTTGATCTTATCTGATCCACGGATCTTTTTGGCAATCCAGTGAAGCCTCTGGACTCCTTTGCACAATAGATTTTGAAATGCGTAAGTGAAAAGTGAAAGTGAAAGGCGCTCAGTCATGTCTGACTCTTTAGGACTCCATGGACTATACAGCCCATGAAATTCTCTAGGCCAGATCACTGGAGTGGGTAAAACAAAGTAAATCAGGAGTTTGTGATTAGCAGATGCAAACTACTATATAAAAGAAAATATGTGTATACTGTATAGCACAGGGAGCTATATTCAATATCCTATAATAAATCATAATTGAAAAAATATGAAAAAGAATATATATAATGTATATATAAATGAATCACTTTGACATACACCAGAAACTAACACGACATTGTCAGTCATCTATATTTCAAAATAAATGAGTGAATTAATTTAAAAATGTAGTGTTATATTAAGTCTAGCTATCAAAATATTTAAAAAATAATATGGTACCAAAAGTGCTGCTTTACTAACACATGAGATATTGTGATCCAGTAGCAGATCTACTGACTACAATAGTTTTAAAGCAATGATGAGCATAAGCAATATTTTAAGATATCCACCATGTAACTGTAATATGGCATAAAAATATCTGTGATTTAACTTAGTGATAGGCACAGGTGTTACTAACGTCTCTATTGTGTGTAATTTACATGTAGAATGAAGGAAACGTGAAATTTCAGTTACAGTTTAAAAATTCTCCAAGCTAGGCTTCAGCAATACGTGAACTGTGAACTTCCAGACGTTCAAGCTTGTTTTAGAAAAGGCAGAGCAACCAGAGATCAAATTGCCAACATTCACTGGATCATGGAAAAAGCAAGAGAGTTCCAGAAAAACATCTATTTCTGCTTGATTGACTATGCCAAAGCCTTTGACTGTGTGGATCACAATAAACCGTGGAAAATCCTCAAAGAGATGGGAATACCAGACTACCTGACCTGCCTCTTGAGAAACCTATATGCAGGTCAGGAAGCAACAGTTAGAACTGGACATGGAACAACAGACTGGTTTCAAATAGGAAAAGGAGTATGTCAAGGCTGTATATTGTCACCCTGCTTATTTAACTTATATGCAGAGTACATCACGAGAAACGCTGGACTGGAAGAATCACAAGCTGGAATCAAGATTGCCAGGAGAAATATCAATAACCTCAGATATGCTGATGACACCACCCTTATGGCAGAAAGTGAAGAGGAACTAAAAAGCCTGTTGATGAAAGTGAAAGAGAAGAGTGAAAAAGTTGGCTTAAAACTCAACATTCAGACAATGAAGATCATGGCATCTGGTCCCATCACTTCATGGGAAATAGATGGGGAAACAATGGAAACAGTGTCAGACTTTATTTTGGGGGGCTCCAAAATCACTGCAGATGGTGATTGCAGCCATGAAATTAAAAGACGCTTACTCCTTGGAAGAAAAGTTATGACCAACCTAGATAACATATTCAAAAGCAGAGACATTACTTTGCCGACCAAGGTCCGCCTAGTCAAGGCTATGGTTTTTCCAGTAGTCATCTATGGATGTGAGGGTTGGACTGTGAAGAAGGCCTGTCTCTTATACACATCTAGATGTGTATAAGAGACAGACTTTTTCACTCTTCTCTTTCACTTTCATCAAGAGGCTTTTTAGTTCTAGACACTACTTTGCCAACAAAGCTTTCTCTAGTCAAGGCTATGGTTTTTCCAGTAGTCATGTACAGATGTGAGAGTTGGACTGTGAAGAAAGCTGAGCGCCGAAGAATTGATGCTCTTGAACTGTGGTGTTGGAGAAGACTCTTGCGAGTCTCTTGGAGTGCAGGGTGATCCAACCAGTCCATTCTGAAGGAGATCAGTCCTGGGTGTTCTTTGGAAGGAATGATGCTCAAGCTGAAACTCCAGTACTTTGGCCACCTCATGTGAAGAGCTGACTCATTGGAAAAGACTCTGATGCTGGGAGGGATTGGGGGCAGGAGGAGAAGGGGACGACCGAAGATGAGATGGCTGGATGGCATTATGGACTCGATGGACGTCAGTTTGAGTGAACTCCGGGGGTTGGTGATGGACAGGGAGGCCTGGCATGCTGCAACTCATGGGGTCACAAAGAGTCAAACACGACCGAGTCACTGAACTGAACAGAACTGAGAAAATAAATATTATAAAAATGTCTTTTAATATCCAAACATTTTATAGCCATAATTATATTTTATATAACATTTTAAAAGTCTGTACACATTTGCAATTATAGATATAGGTATATTTAAGATAAATTAAGCATTTGTGTTATTGTATTTTCAGTGAATAATTTGGCATTGTTATTAGATTATATATGCTTTATATAGCATGATGTTTTAGAGTTCTGTGAGACAGGATAAATGCTATTTTGGACCTTAATTTTTGCTTTTTGTTCCACAAATAAAAGTCTAAAGTGGCTTCCTTCATGGTGATAACATGGAGGGGCTACTTGGATATCAGAATTCTTAATAAAAATATATGTGCCAGTCCCATTAATTTATTCATTCAACAAACATTTGCTAAATGCCTCCTTTGTTTTGTGTCTTTAGGGCTGACTGCTGAATAAATCTAAGTTCCTTCCTAAAAGATCTGTAACAGGTACTGTAATCTTAAGGAATACATGTACTCTTTCTGAGAAAGCTCAAAATCTTTCACAGTAAGGAAAGATTAAGAAAACAAAAAAGGGGAAACATTTGTGAAATATTCAGTCACTATGTATTCTTTATTTATTTTTAAAAATTAAAGTCAGTATACTTTTCAATATTTTTACCAGTTATCCTGGGCAGGGAATAGAGTTAAGTTCTGGCTTAACTCAATGGTGTACTTTTAACTCAGACTCTGAGTTTTTCCAGTTTTAAAGTCAGCTTCATTAAAGGAAGATGAAGTGACTTGTTCATAGTCACACATTTGGTTAATGGTCAGGGCAACAAAGATGATTGGTTCCAAAATCAGTTCTCTTTTTGCTCCATAGGCCTATTGTTTAGAGAAATTGAAAAGACTTAATATGTTTCTTAACATTAGTCCCATATGCATTAAAACACAGTGACAGTAAAAATTTGTTTACAGTTTCATCTTTTGGAAATTATTTTTAAAAGTCCTGTCTTTCCAAATAAATGAGTGTCCAAAAGAAGAAACTCCCAGAAAACGTAGGGCGGGGGGAATTTTTATTTCCTTCTTTCTATGATCATAATTTCACATCTGTTTCCTTAGCACTAGAGTCATGAGAGGAACTAGCCTGATTATTTAATATTAACAAATAGTACTAATACTTGTGCAGATTATTACTCTTTTTTTAAAGCAATTTCACATTGTCAAGGTCAAAAACAAGCAATAGGAATATTTGGACTGAAACTTGACAAACTGCCCAAATTGATCAAATTTAGAATTGATCAAAGGTAATGAAATAGAAACCTTTTCATCATTATCTTCTCTTCTTGTCTCCAAAGTGAGTAATTGATCTAGAAGTCAGAATTAAGCTAAACTGGGGAAAGTTGGAATGAAATGAGGCTGTGGGTATAAAGCAGTAATGTAAGTGAGAAAATGTGGTTGGACTTAAGAGTGAGTGAGATGGTGCCAGGCCAGACTTGAGGAAACCTGTACTTCCAGGATCTGAGAAAACCCAAACTGCAGTGGGTCTTCAAGAGTGCAAATAGCACTTTAGTCTCAGACGCTCCCATCTCTTTCACTTTGTATTTAACAATATAATGTCACTTCCCACTTAACTACCTGTCACTAGTTTATCTTCTTCCCAAAGGTTAGCTTCAATATTTCATACTTTATACTTTTATGAAGACAGATAGAAGAAAGCAAAGTATTTGGAAAATCAGGATATTAGATATGGGAAAGGGCATTTTTACCTATGATTCAAAGCCATTAGATTCTGGGATTTGTGTGCATGTAGGTGTGTGTTAACAGACCACCTGACCTGCCTCTTGAGAAACCTATATGCAGGTCAGGAAGCAACAGTTAGAACTGGACATGGAACAACAGGCTGGTTCCAAATAGGAAAAGGAGTACGTCAAGGCTGTATATTGTCACCCTGCCTATTTAACTTATATGCAGAGTACATCATGAGAAACGCTGGGCTGGAAGAAACACAAGCTGGAATCAAGATTGTCGGCAGAAATAGCAATAACCTCAGATATGCAGATGACACCACCCTTATGGCAGAAAGTGAAGAGGAGCTAAAAAAGCCTCTTGATGAAAGTGAAAGAGGAGAGTGAAAAAGTTGGCTTAAAGCTCAACATTCAGAAAATGAAGATCATGGCATCTGATCCCATCATTTCATAGGAAATTGCTGGGGAAATAGTGGAAACAGTGTCAGACTTTATTTTTTGAGGCTCCAGAATCACTGCAGATGTTGATTGCAGCCATGAAATTAAAAGACGCTTACTCCTTGGAAGAAAAGTTATGACCAACCTAGACAGCATATTCAAAAGCGGAGACATTACTTTGACAACAAAGGTTCATCTGGTCAAGGCTATGGTTTTTCCAGTGGTCATGTATGGATGTGATAGTTGGACTGTGATGAAAGCTGAGCACCGAAGAATTGATGCTCTTGAACTATGGTGTTGGAGAAGACTTTTGCAAGTCCTTTGGACTGCAAGGAGATTCAACCAGTCCATCCTAAAGGATACCAGTACTGGGTGTTCATTGGAAGGACTGATGCTGAGACTGAAACTCCAGTACTTTGGCCACCCCATGTGAAGAGCTGACTCATTGGAAAAGACTGTGATGCTAGGAGAGATTGGGGCCAGGAGGAGAAAGGGACGACAGAGGATGAGATGGCTGGATGGCATCATCAATTCGATGGACATGGGTTTGGGTGAACTCTGGGGGTTGGTGATGGACAGGGAGGCCTGGTGTGCAGCAATTCATAGGGTCACAAAGAGTTGGACACGACTGAGTGACTGAACTAAACTGAACTGAACTAATGTGTGTGTTTGCCATTGTCAAAATAACCCTAGAGCAGAATTCAGTGACTTCAAAATGCATTTAAACACAAGCAAATGGTCATAATATATTCATATATACTTTTGTTTTTTAGTACCTGGATAACAAGAACAGGTCAATTTTTACACATTGTTAATTTTCAAACATACAAATTTAATATTTTTGCTAGTTATCTTGGACAGGAAATAAGTTAAGTACTAACTTAACCCATGGTTTTCTTTCAATGCACTTTCAATTCATTTTTCCAAGTTTAATTCGTAGATTTTTATTTGAGATAGCCTTTCTGACATTTGGACAATGATTTGAGTCTATAATTTTTAAATCATGACTTAAAAAAAAACACACATGGCATGGATTTCTGAAATAAATTGAGTTTTTGTTGTAGTCAATTGATGTTTATGGGAGAATTTTTAATATAATTGATGATAGATAAGGAATCCTGAAATCATTAGTCTTTGTCAAAGTGTGTTGAGTGTCTCTGAATATATGAAGCTATAGAAAAAATTAACTTAAAAATAAAGGTGCTCTAAGGTTAGATTCTGACATCAATATCAAAGACACCAACATAAAAATATTTTTCCCCAAATTAAAGGAAATATTATGTTTATTATTTCATATTTCTTTTGTAAATGTTTTGGAGAGAAAAGACTGAAAATAGGCATGATAAATAGAAATGAAGCAGAAGATGAACCAGAAGAATGTATACAAATTTCAAAATCATTGGAAACAAAAATCAAGAAGAAGAGACATTGTTCACTATATCAAGATAGGATGAAGAGCTTAATGCTCAGAGGAAAGAGAATAAAAGGGATTCTAAGAGCTGGCTGTCTACCCTTCAAGCCTAATGACCAAGTTCAGGCATTAGGAAGCACTATATGAATCTGTCTATGGGAGATTGATGAAATCTTCACCTTCTGCTATGATTTTCAGCATGGGTGATTGATTCTTTCTGGTACTGCTACCCTCCTGGTCTCACCAAATGGTAATGCCAAATGTATTTGGTAGCATCTTGATTTCTTGTTTTGAAGAAGAATGAGGAAAGGTGAAGAAGAAGCTGGATTTATAATATTAAATCACCACTACTAAATGTAGTCAGACTTTAAATATAAAATGAATACCAGACTTGAGAATTTCTTGAGTTAACAAAATCATTTAAGTCATGTAGTCAAAACTAAATCTAGCTTGTTTCATGAATGTAAGCAAAGCTTAACTCAGGTGATTTCTTATAAATGCCTCTAAAAATTATAAAAGAAACAAGTCATCTTTCTAAACATGGTGTGAGATAAATCACTTTTAATCAAATCCCTGCTATTTAGAACCTTCCATTGTAATAACCAATCATTGTAAACTTTAGTAACTTCCTCACTTTTATTTCATAAGTCACCATATAACTTTATGCTCCCGAGTTTCACATTAGTCATTGCACTTGGAAATTTGAGTTTACAAACTATTTTTATATGTATGATAAGCAAACTCTTATTAATCAATACTATTTATTTAGTGGTTCTAATTTTGCTATTTCTGGATTTTTGACAATTTATAACATTAGAAGTTGAACCCAAAGAAGATCCCAACTCAAGGGCCATGATCAACCAACCTAGTGTACTGATTTCACTGCTTCCTGGATGATTCTGGAGTTTAAGCATAAGTCTCCTGGATCTGACCTCTGCTCTCTTTGCTTTTTAACCTTGCCAGTCTTATTATGCATATATATATATATATATATATATATTTTTTTTTAAGCTTCTTGTTAAATCACTTTTTGGTCTATAAGGGAGAATTCTATGTCAGGTCTTGTCAAAGATTTCTGCACTTAGTTGCTCAATCATATCTGACTCTTTGTGACCCGCATGGACCTTAGCCCACAAGGTTCCTCTGTCCTTGGAATTTTCCAGGCAAGAATACTGGAGCAGGTTGACATTTCCTACTCCAAGGGATCTTCCTAATACAGGGATCAAACCTGCATTGGCAGGTGGATTTTTTTTTACCACTGAGTGACTTGGGAAACCCAACTCTATCTTTTGGCAGAGGTCAGATTATCAGGTCAGAATATTTGTTTTAGGAAATCTGAAAGCAGAATGGGTTCCACCCCATCTAAATCTCCTTCTTTTCTTTTAATGATTCCTGCCTCTTATATGTATATTCACTATGGACCAGCATCCTGTGCCTTTCTGAAAAATAGGGTACACTTTTGAATAAATAAGGCTTCTAGGGAAGCCTTGTTTTAAGTAAATCTATTTTAAGGAGCATCCTTAAAAGAGAGATCTCAGACCTTTCAGAGACAACACAATGCATTCTTTGAATGGTATGAAGAAGTTTCTGCAACACAAAAATGACTCTAAAAATAGCTTCTTCTAAAGAATTTTTACAGTGCACAAATTAAAAATCTTTACTAAAAAACAAAAGACAAAAAATTTTGTCCATCTGAGCAGGTAATCTTAATCTATCTGCAATTTGGATCCAACTATTCTTTTGAACTTGGTAACTAAGATATAGCTAATTTTAAAAAAAAACAAAAGCTATAAAATATCCATAAGTCTGTATATTATGCATGTCTATGTGTGTATGCTCTAAGTATGTGATATTTTTCTACCTATGGATGGTATTGCTAAAGTTAATTTGCACAGAACTCTATTTAATTGATTTCAAGGAAAGATAAGTATTTATATGTCAGGTATACTCTCAGAAATAAAGTAACTAGCAAAAGTGTTTCTTGAATTTATATTATCTGAGATAATCTTTGATAAATAAAAACTGTTTTAAGTTAGTTGATTTAATAAAAAGCATGCATGCCTTTAGAATCGTCAATATCTAATGCAAACATACAGCTTTTTCTACCTGGATTTACTAGTCAAATAAACTCATACTATCTCTCTTACAAAGTCTTCAACAAGGAGAAATAAGATGATAGTTATTCGATATCTAATCTAAGGATGATTACTGAGAACAAGTCATTTAAATAAATGTAAATAAGATAAAGTTTATACTAAATTAAATAGTGAATATTTATTAGAATATTTAGACCATCCCCAAATAAGATAATATACTAAGAAATTGATTTCTAAATATAATTTTAAATTTATCTACTTTTGACTTAAGTTTTACAGAGACAAAGTGTATTGGATTTATAAATAAATATATCTTTTATGTGAAAAATGTCTCTTAAAAAGCATGTTTTATAATTTTGTATTTATAAATTCACTAATCTACAATATGACACTAATATATGATAGAGAGTTCATAGTTGCCTGCTTACTAGCTTTCACTGGAACATAAAATTTATAGTTAAAATTTATAATCAGTATAGGAAGGTATAACTGCAAAAATTAATGAGAGAAGAAAGACAACTTTGTATACAAAGTATGGAGGAAATTGGGATTCATATATGAGATATTTAAGGTGTATTTTTGTTAAAGAAAAGAGAGAAACGTTGTCTGAAATAAAATGACTAGTTGTTCTAGAATAGGAAAAAAAAAAAAAAGAATAACACAAAACCTAAATGGATATAGAAAGTTGCAAAATTTTTGTGGCGATTTTAAGGTGTAGTTCAGACCTGGCTAAAACCAAATGGATTTATTATTAGATTTTTTGTAGGCTTTAATAAATAATGTACTTGTGTAAAGCTTCCCTGATAGCTCAGTTGGTAAAGAATCCACCTGCAATGCAGGAGACCCTAGTTCAATTCCTGGGTCAGGAAGATCCTCTGGAGAATGGATAGACTACCCACTCCAGTATCCTTGGGCTTCCCTTGTGGCTCAGCTGGTACTTATGTAAAACTACAATTCTACAATTTAATAATTTCTTTTATCTGCTAAACAAAAACATTTCTTGAACTACTGCTCTGGTCTGCTCTTAATAAATATTATAAAATGTTTTTCTTTGCCTTTAATGTAATCTGCCTAAGAAACAAAGATTTTATGTCTTAAGAAATACTTTCTGTGCCCAACATTATCTTTGTCAGGTCTTTGATTACTTAGGAAAACTGGGAATTTTCTTTTTTTTTTTTTCCCAGTTTTTTTTTTTTACTTTAATTGAAGTATAGTTGATATACAATGTGTTAATTTCAGAAGTACAGCAAAGTGATTCATATATATATATATATACACACACACACATTTTTTTTCCATTATAGGTTTTATAAAGGAGGCCTGGCATGCTGCGATTCATGGGGTCACAAAAATGAACTGAACTGAAAGGTATTGAATATAGTTTCCTGTGCTATACAGTAGGTTCTTGTCGATTCTCTATTTGATATATAGTAGTGTGTATCTGTTAATCTCAAACTCCTAATTTATCCTTCCTCCTGTTTCTCCTTTGGTAATCATAACTTTGTTTTCTACATCTGTGATTCTTTTTCTGTCTTCCAAATAAGTTCATTCATATCATTTTTTTAGAGGCCACATACAAATGATATATTCTATATTTGTCTTTGTCAGATACTTCACTTATGATAATTTGTAGGTCCATCAGTATTACTGCAAATGGCATTATTTCATTCTTTATTTTTCATTTCATTCTTTTTTCTTATTATTTCATTCATGCCTATGAAATAATGCATACTATTTCATGTGCAATAATATTCTATTGCCCATATGCAGCAATTTCTTTACCCCTTCTTCTATCAGTGGACATTTACATTGCTTCCATGTCCTGGCTATTGTAAATAGTGCTGCTGTGAATATTGGGGTGCATTTATCTTTTTGGATTAGTTATTGCTTTTTCCAGATACATGCTTAGGGGTGAAATTGCCAGATCATATGGTAACTCTATTTTTAGTTTTTAAAGGAATTTCCATACAATTCTACATGCATTCCCACCAACAGTGTAGAAAATTCCTTTTTATCTATAGCCTTTCCAGAGTTTTTTATTTTTAGACTTTTTGATGATGGCTCTTCTGACAGATGTGAAGTGATATCTTATCATAGTTTTGATTTGCATTTCTCTAATAAATAACAATGTTGAGCATGTGTCTTTTAATATTAAAAAAGCTAAAGTTTATTTACAACTATATAGTTTTATGTTTGAAATTTTTTAATTGTCCCTTTGGTTGAATGGATAATTAAGTATTGTTTCAACAGTGACTTATACTCCTGTTTGATCAAGTATTTTAAATATTTTGACATTTTTTAACAAACTTCCCCAAATCAAATTCTGAATGAACTCTTTTTGGACCTCAAACTAACTTTGGATTTTTCCATATGGCTCTTAGAAGATCTCAAAAGATTTTCTGTTTCTCCTTGTAAAAGAGAAATCTTTATTTAGTCTTGATATTAAATTTCATGGGGAGAGTTGTTAAATTAAAAAAAAATATATTTACACAGATATTATCAATCTTGAGTAAAAGTCTCTCAGTCATGTCTGGCTCTTTGAAACACCATGGACTATGCAGTCCATGGAATTCTCTAGGCCAGAATACTGGAGTGGGTGGCTGTTCCCCTCTCTAGGGGATCTTCCTAACCCAGGATCAAACCCAGGTCTCCCATGTTACAGGTGATTTCTTTCCCAGCTGAACCACCTCCAGTTGTTATTTTATAATATATATGACAAAAAATAGCAGTTAATTTTTAATTGCATAATTTTTATGGATTCTCATAGATTTTTAACTATGTCTGTTAAGCATTTCATCACTCACAAGTTATTGTTTCACTCTTAATTCTTTTTACAAAAGTGTTTACAATCAATGGTAGACAGAATGCTTCAACTTCAAAGAGATTCATGGAAAAAGATGATGGCAATTACTCTAGATTATAGGTTTCTGATAACTTTAAGATCATGACATCAATTGGATATAAAATTTCTAAAATTTTAATAGAATACTTATTGACTCATAAAGCTACTAACCCAAGATGATACAAAATGAGGATTATTAACTACGGGAAAGTGAGTGAATTCATTAAGATGGTTATAATTTTTATGAATTAATATAAAACATTGCTGATTACAATATCACCACTAGTAAGCTAAAGTATACTATGTTTGTTGGTTACACCCTCAGCCTGCTGAGAGAATGACCAAAAGTAGAAAACTGTTCAAATTAAGTACAAAATAGAGACTGGTCTTGAGACTTCCCTGAGCAAACAAAACCACTAGCTAATTTCATGAACATAAATAAAATTTAATTTAGATTATTTCTTATAAATGCCTCTGAGATTTATTAAAAAATTTTAAAAAGTAAATTATTTCCTTAAACATGGTATGAGATAATCACTCTTAATCAATTCCCTCCCATTTAGGAATCCTCGTTATAATAACCGATCATTAAAAAGGTTAACTACTTCCTCATTTCACTTTATAAGTCATCCTGAAACGTTATGCCTGCGAACTTCCTACCATTTTTTTAATTTGGGACCTTCCAGTTTGCAAGCTGTTTTTAGATACACCGCAATAAATTCTTAGTCAATGCTATTTATCGATTTGATAGTTTTAATTTTTCTATTTCTGGCGTTTTGTCACAGCTATTGCAAACAACTCAGTCTAGTCTACCTTGCCAGCACACCTCCAGAATTCAGTATCTGGACAAAAGAATTTGCAGAAGTTGCACTGAATAATGAAATGCCAGTAAGAGTTGACTAAATTTAAACTTTTGCTTCCTAAGAGACACAGATGGCAAGTTTGTTATAGTTAGCTCATCACAGAGGTTTTTAAATAGCCCTGGGTAAAAATCAATTTATGAACATGTAGCCATTAAAATGCAATACATTGAGTCAACACAATAAATATGCAATAGGCAAGAACTATAATAGATGGCTTCACACTTACTTTTAATACTAGGCTCAAAGAGATTTGATGGTTTAAAAGGTTTTAGGAAATTTTATATTTGCATGTGTCCATTTTAGTGGTGTTAGTCACTCAGTTGTGTCTGACTCTTTGTGACCTCATAGACTGTACCTACCAGGCTCCTCTGTCTATTGGATTCTCCAGGCAAGAATATTAGAGTGCGTTGCCATTCTCTTCTCCAGTCTAGTGAGAAAGGAATAAGCAAAAATAATGTAATATATATGAGGTTTTTCTTCATATGCTCCTGCTTAATTTATTGTTTGCAATGTGAAAAATATTTTAATGTAACATTAGTTTTAGATTTTCTTACAAAAATCAGTCTAATGGAAAAACAAAGCCAATGTATGCACAAGATGAATGATACCCATAGCAATTTTTTTGGTATATTTCCTTTGCCAGTAATGGTCATTACCTAGAAACCCTGTTTGTAACAAAACAAAACAAACAAAAACCACATTTTTTGAGGGGATTAACAGTGATCTAAAAATAGGAATTCTGTATTGATGTGTTATTATTCCACTATTCTCCGAGTAAAGTGTGGTTTCTGGGAAGGAATTATCTTTGAAGGTCTTGGTATGAAAATGCTGAAATGGCACATCACAGCCTGACGCTCCCCTGGGTGAGTCATCTTTACCTGATGCCGGAGCGGCTTTCTGAAAGACCAACTGGTGTACTTCTCTCCTGTTGGCATAACTATATTTAGAATCCATAACTAGAGAGCTCAGGGCTTCTCGGGATGATATTTTTAAATGTGTCATCACTCCAGACATGCTCTCCCTCCCTCTCCTACTGCTTCAGACTCCCTCATATTTTCACACATCCAAATGGAAAAGAATCAAGAAAAATCACATTCCAAAGGAACCTGTGACACTAGTCTCATCTGGAATGTTAAGTTCCGAGCTTAGAAGATGCTAATAATGTCCTTGCGCTTGTGCTTAACAAAGTTTGAATTATTCTGGCAGCTTAGCAATATAATGGACAGTACCATATTGGGCTCATTGTTCAATATGGTGCTTAGGGAAGAATATAGAAAACTCCAGTGGATTTTTTTCCTTTATTTTTTAGAACATCCTTCACAAAGGTTTGTATACTGGAGTAGGAAATTCTTGCAATTGCTAGCCGTGACTCTGCTTCATGATATATTAAGCAATGACACAAAATCATGAGGAAACACAAACCTTTGTTCTAGCTGTGAAATCATCTTTAGTGAAATCACTGGAGACAGAAAATAGAAATTCACACACTCTTCACAGAATATACATATGAGTAAAACATTATTAACATGTCATTGGTATGAGAAATCACTGTGGATAAGGGAAGTCTCCTGCATATATTTTGACTAACATCCTCGGAGTCTGCTTTAAGAACTAATACTGTTTAACATACTTTTAGATTTATATGACACTGGGCCATAGCATGGATTCAGTATTGAGGGAATTGGTCAATTAGCAATTCTGTTGATTTATTCAGTATAAATTTACTTACCATCTACCTGTTTTGCAAATTCATGAAGTAGATTGATTAATGCAGTGGATTTAAGGAGGGAAGATAAGAATGGTATGTATTTTTTAAAGCTTCCCAGGTGGTTCAGTGGTAAAGAATCTGGCTGCAATGCAGTATATTCAGGGGATGCCTATTTGATCCCTGGGTCAGGAAGATCCCTTGGAGGAGGAAATGGCAACTCACTCCAGTATTCTTGCCTGGAAAATTCCATGGATGGAGGAGCCCTGTGAGCTAAAAGTCCATTGGTTCACAGAGAGTCAGAAATGGTGTGAGCATGCATGCACAGGATTTTATAATATATATCTAGGAAAACTAGGATATATATGACAAGTAAAGCTCCAAAACAAGACTTAATTATTATTAACCTGAAATAACCAAGAATTGCATAATTAAATTCTGGATGATGAATATGGGACAGCTGCATCATTATAAGCTTGCATAATAAGAAAGACTGAGTAGATAATTTAAGCTGTGGAAATAGCATTAGGAAACACAAGGAGGATAATGGAAAGAAAAAATGTTCACCTGTAGCACAGGGAGTATAGGGACAGTGAGACAAAATGCAGAGTTCTGAAAAAGTGGAGGCACTGCAAGCTACTGTGATAATATGGAGGTGATCTTGAAATGCCAGTGTCAAAGTAACAAAGCTTGTGTTCCCTTAGTATGGGATAGTGCTAATATCTGTTTTGGAGTACACCAGTAGTATTCTAAAAATGATTTAGGGCAGATGAATTTGGCAGAACTCCTAAATAAATGGATATAAGGAAAGCCTGAAAGCAAACATTTTATCAAGGAAATGATTTTTCTAATTTAAGATGAGCCTCAGTTCAGTTCAGTCACTCAGTCATGCCCAACTCTTTGCAACCCCATGGACTGCAGCACACCAGGCTTCTCTGTCCATCACCAACTCCTGAACCTTGCTCAAACTCATGTCCATTGGGTCAGTGATGCCATCCAACCAACTCATCCTCTGTCATCCTCTTCTCCTAGTGCCCACAATCTTACCCAGCATCAGAGACTTTTCCGATGAGTCAGCTCTTCACATCAGGTGGCCAAAGTGTTGGAGCTTCAGCTTCAGCAAACCCCTCCAATGAATATTCAGGGCTCGTTTCCTTTAGGTTGGACTGGTTGGAACTTCTTGCAGTCCAAGGGATTCTCAAGAGTCTTCTCCAACATCACAGTTCAAAAGCGTCAATTCATCAGTGCTCCGCTTTCTTTATAGTCCAACTGTCACATCCATACATGACTACTGGAAAAACCATAGCTTTGACTAGACGGACCTTTGTTGGCAAAGTAACGTCTCTGCTTTTTAATATTGCTGTCTAGGTTTGGCATAGCTTTTCTTCCAAGGAGCAAGCGTCTTTTAATTTCATTGCTGCAGTCACCATCTTCAGTGACTATGGAACCCAAGAAAATAAAGTCTCTCACTGTTTCCATTTTTTCCCCATCTATTTGCCATGAAGTGATGGGCCACACGCCATGATCTTCATTTTTTGAATGTTGAGGTTTAAGCCAGCTCTTTCACTTTCATCAAGAGGCTTTTCAGTTCCTCTTAACTTTCTGCCATAAAGTGTGGTATCATCCGCATATTTGAGGGTATTGATATTTCTCCCAGCTGTCTTGATTCCAGCTGGTGCGTCATGCAGGCTGGCATTTTACATGATGTACTCTGCATATAAGTTAAATAAGCAGGATGACAATGTACAGCCTTGATGTACTTCTTTCCCTATTTGGAACCAGTCTCTTGTTCCATGTCTGGTTCTATCTGTTGGTTGTCACCTGAATACAGATTTCTCAGGAGGCACATAAGGTAGTCTGGTATATCCATCTCTTGAAGAATTTTCCACAGTTTTTTGTAATCCACAGAGTCAAAGGCTTTAGCGTAGTCAATGAAGCAGAAGTAGATGTTTTTCTGGTATTTTCTTACTTTTTCTATGATTCAACAGTTGTCGGCAACTTGATCTCTGGTTCCTCTACCTTTTATAAATCCAACTTGACCATCTGGAAGTTCTTGGTTCACCTACTGTTGAAGCCTAGCTTGGAGAATTTTGAGCACTATTTTGCTAGCATTTGAGATGAGTGAAATTGTGCAGTAGTTTGAGCATTCTTTGGCATTGCCTTTCTTGGAATTAGAATGAAAACTGAACTTTTCCAGCCCTGTGGCCACTGCTGAGTTTTCCAAATTTGCTGGCATATTGAGTATAGCACTTTTGCAGCATCATCTTTTAGGATTTGAAATATCTCAGTTGTAATTCTATCACCTCCACTAACTTTGTTCATAATGATCCTTCCTAAGGCCTAGTTGAGGAAGGCTAAAACCTGAGAGTGGAATGAAAAAAGACTATTTTAAGAAATATTGTGGATAAAGTGTTTCCAAATGTAGGTGGAGGCAGTTTTCTCTGCCTTCATGGTATAGTCCTTAAGATATCTGATTGAGTGAAAAGCAAAGAATTAAGGAATGAGATAGCTGGTACACGAAAGGCAAAGAAAAGGCCCCACAGTGTAAAGTATGCCTATAACCACAATCTTAATAAAATAGCAATAGTGATTTATTGTTTTCTTATCAAATGGCAAACAATGTGCTAGGAACTTTACTTGCATCTTCATATTTAACCACCAATAACCTAGGACATTATTAATTAATAACCTAGGTGGATGCAATGCACATGAACTTGGGCAAAGTTCAGGAGATGGCAAGGGACAGGGAGGCCTAGCATGCTGCACTCCATGGGGTCACAGAGTCAGACACAACTGGGTGACTGAACAGTAACAACCTAGGAAGAAAGTAATGTTTTCTACACTTTAGAAACTAGGGAATGGAGGTGTAAATTTGCCAAATGTCTCTCATACAGGATTTCAAATCATGCCTGATTCTACCACAGATTTAGAGAATTTCTAGTGTATATTCTGTTCTATTTACTCTCCTCCATGTCACTGATATAAAAACAAGTTAAGAGCACACACCTATGATATATAACTGGCAGATATTATATATTAATCAGCACATTCTAGCATATATTTTCTAAGTGCAATGGATTCATTTGCCTTATCTACCCTTCTTCATTTTACCCCATGAATACTATGCAAGGTTCTGTCAAAATTTTATTCAAATCAGTATTTAGTATAAGCACAGCAGTCTTGAAAAACTAGAAAAATATTATATATATAGATAGATATAGATATAGATATAGATACACACACACACACATTGTATATAAAACTTGATGGCTTCACTGGTCTTAGTGGATTCCTACCTGTTATAAATGCTTGATATTTTTATTTATAAAAGTTTGATACAGGTTTTTCTATAGATTTGCATTAGTTATACAACTTCAGAGTTTAATTATTGTAATTTTTATTCTAATTTTAAAATCTTTATTTAAAAATCTTGTCTTCAGATGGTAAAACCTCTTCCTAGTTCATCAAAGATCACTGAAGTTGAGCATTTTCTTCTGCAATTTTTTTTTTCTTCATATTCCAAGATATAATTGGGCCAGACAAACTAAATTCACTTAGTTCGTGCAGAAATCTCTTAAAAATCTTTAAGTAATATTTAAATTAAAACTTTTTGAAATCACTTTGTCTTATAGCCTTCCCAGTCCTTGACAAATTAAGGAAACCCATATGACATTAACAGAGAAGGCAACGGCGCCCCACTCCAGTACCTGTCTCTTATACACATCTAGATGTGTATAAGAGACAGCTCCAGGAGATGGTGATGGACAGGGAGGCCTGGCATGCTATGTTTCATGGTCTCACTGAGATGGACACGACTGAGGACTGAACTGAACTGAAATGTACATAATGCTTTACCTAACCTGTTGATTCTTTTCCTGGCAATGAAGAAGTAAATATGAAGAATTAAGTAGTTAAAGAATGACTGACTCTTAACCTCTAGTTTTCCCTTAGTAAATTTTCAGGTGGATCTCATGGACACAGATGGACCATGTGGGCAAGAGCATATTAAATTTCAGGCAGACCATTGAAGATAGACTCCCAGTGAAAATCAGGAGAAGTCTGTAGGTCTGCATGCAATGGAAAAATGAGGAAGAATTTGACCTCCTTCCTCAATGATTAACTGAGATAGTTTTCCCTTTAAAAAATTGTCAGGGCTGAGCAGAATTTTCATAATTGGTCTCTAGACATATGTCCACCTTCTGTCCAGATTGTCAGCTTTTCTAAGTAAAGAAACTTTCCTTTTTACCAGCATTTAAATCACTGCAGATGGTGACTGCTGCCATGAAATTAAAAGATCCTTGCTCCTTGGAAGAAAAGTTATGACCAACCTAGTCCATCCTAAAGGAAACCAGTCCTGGGTGTTCATTGGAAGGATTGATGCTGAAGCTGAAACTCCAATACTTTGGCCACCTCATGCAAAGAGTTGACTCATTGGAAAAGGCCCTGATGCTGGGAGGGATTGGGGGCTGGAGGAGAAGGGGATGCCAGAGGATTAGATGGCTAGATGGCATCACTGACTCAATGGGCATGAGTTTGGATAAACTCTGGCAGTTGGTGATGGACAGGGAGGCCTGGAGTGCTGCGATTCACAGGGTTGCAAAGAAGCGGACATGACTGAATGACTGAATTGAACTGAACTGCTATTAAAAAGAATACGTTTGAATCAGTTCTAATGAGGTGGATTAAACTGGAGCCTATTATACAGAGTGAAGTAAGCCAGAAAGAAAAACACTAATACAGTATACTAACACATATATATGGAATTTAGAAAGATGGTAATGATAACCCTGTATGCGAGACAGCAAAAGAGACACAGATGTATTGAATGGACTTTTGGACTCTGTGGGAGAGGGAAAGGGTGGGATGATTTGGGAGAATGGCGTTGTAACATGTATACTATCAGGTAAGAAATGAATCGCCAGTCTATGTTTGATACAGGATACAGGAGGCTTGGGGCTGGTGCACTGGGATGATCCAGAGAGATGATATGGGGTGGGAGGTGGGAGGGGGGTTCAGGATTGGGAACTCATGTACACCCGTGGAGGATTCATGTCAATGTATGGCAAAACCAATACAGTATTGTAAAGCAAAATAAAGTAAAAATAAAAATTAAAGAAATGAAAAAAAAAAAAAAAGCAGAGACATTACTTTACAAATGAAGGTCCATCTAATCAAAGCTGTGGTCTTTCCAGTAGTCATGTATGGATGTGAGAGTTGGGCCTTAAAGAAAGCTGAGGGCTAAAGAATTGATGCTTTCAAACTGTGCTGTTGAAGAAGACTCTTGAGAGTCCCTTGGACTGCAAGGAGATCCAACCAGTCCATCCTAAAGAAAATCAGTCCTGAATATTCATTGGAAGGACTGATGCTGAAGCTGAAATTTCAGTGCTTTGGTCACCTGATGCTGGCTCAATTGAAAAGACCCTGATGCTGGGGAAAATTGAAGGCAGGAGGAGAAGGGGACGACAGAGGATGAGATGGTTGGATAGCATCACCAACTCAATGAACATTGAGTTTGAGTGAACTCCAGGAGTTGGTGATGGACAGAGAGGCCTGGTATGCTACAGTCCATGGGTTTGCAAAGAGTCAGACATGACTGAGTGACTGAACTGAACTGACCCCTTGATGTATTGGCTGTCAAACTGCAAGTGGCTGAACCTGTGTTCAGTTACACAAGCACAGTACTCTTTCTTTTGAAACCTTGGTCTTTAACCTGCCTCTAGAAAAATCATAGTAGATACTCAGATACAGTGAAGTAATAAACAGATGAGAATTTTGCTCAGCTATATGTCTTAGTTTTGCTAAAGCTATGGGACCTGAGACAACTCACGGAGCATATGTACGAAATAAAAACATGTATCAGATTACTTTATAACTACTGGTTTATTGATTAAAACAAAGTCACCTTCTTAAACCAATGAGTTCTAATTGTGATGTTTGTTTTTGTACATTCCTATATACTTGATTAAGACTATAGGGCCTCCCTAGTGGCTTGGTGGAGGGCAGGGACAACTCGTCAGTGTCTCCCAGTCCCACAGCCCCTTCCGCCTGCTCCTTCGATTGGCTGGTGTGAGTCTCGGCCGCCCAATCCCGTTGGAACGTCTCTCGCGCCGCTCGGCGCCGCCGCCGCGCATGCACATTCCGGACCCGCCCCTCTGGAGAGCCGGAGCAAGGCACAAGCAGGGGTGGGCGGGAACTAGGCCTGGCAGTACCCGTGCCAACGTCAAAGGGTCGCGCCGGCGCCTTCACGGTCCCAGTGGGAGGACGGTGTGAGAGCCAAGCACGACACAGCCCCCCGAGTTCCCACATCCTTTAGGTGCAGGTCTTCTTGGGTGCACGCACTTTCATTGTAGCGCGGGACCTGGACAGTCCGATTTGAGTCTGGGGAGTAGGAAAAATTCGATTATATTCTTTTCTCTGTACCTGGGCAGATGGAAAAGGGGAAGGAATCGTTATAAGAAAGTAGGTTTTCTCCCGTGTAGCGAGGGCCGGGAACGTTGTCCCTTTGAGCTTCGCTGTAGGAAACGCGGCCGCCTCAGAGCCTAGTTGGCAGCGCCTTCCCGCCGCCTAGCGCCTCAGCTCTGCCCTCGGGAGGCGGCCAACTGTGCGCGCTGGGAACAGGCTTCCTTTCTGCCGCAGAGGACCGCCCCACGGGTCTCCACGGCGTGAGGCTCGGGAAAGTGACCCCGGCGACGTGCAGCCGGCCCTCCGCCGCAAGTCCTCGCTGACAGACTGGCCCCGAGCGGGCGACCCAGGCCCGTCCTCCGCGCACCGCCTCACCCGGAACGCGACGGGCTCGCAGCCGCACGCCGGGCCGGCCCCCGCGGCCGCTCGGAAAACGCGGCGAGCGGAACCCGCACGCGGAAGCGCCCGCCGCACTGAGCATGCCCAGTCGCAGAGCCGACCGGAGGAGTTTTTTTCTTTTCTTTTTTCTTTTTCTTTCTTCTTTTGGGGGGGTCTCAAGTAGCAGGCCTCCCCCAGCCCATTAGCCGAGCCCCCCAGCATCCCGGCCTAAGCAGCTACCATGGGCGAGGCTCCCGGAGCGGCGCTGTCCCGGGCGGGTTGGTAAGTGGCGGGTCTCCCGGCCGCGGGTGCGGGCCGGGCCCGAGGAGGCCGGGGCCGGGGGCGCTGGGTGCGTGTCGGGGTAGGCAGAGGCCGTCGCCCGCCCCGGCCTCTCCCGGGCCCCCACCGGCCGGCTCCGCCCCTGGCGCCGCGCGGAGCCGAGCGAGTCCCCCGGCTCCCTGCGAGGCGGTGGCGTGGCCTGGGCCCCGGGAGGCGGGCGGCGGGCCGCAGGGAGGCCGGGAACGCGGCGGGCGGCGGTGCAGGCCCGGGGGCTTCCACGGCGCCGCCGCGGCGGGACGAGGGGAGGCGAGGGCTGGGGAACCGAGCGCGGCGGAGCGGGGCGAGCGCCGGGCCCGCGCCCGCGCCCTCTCATTCCCAAGTACAGCATGGAGCGGGGATAGCCATCCTCGGCGGCGCACGCAACTTCTGAGGCTGAGAATGCCCGCACTGGAGACTCGGGTGGATGCTCCCTAGAACTTTTCTTGAAAGGATGACGGTGTTCTGATTTTTAAGGACGCTTCATGTCAAGATTTTAGCATGAAAACAAACAAAATATACAAAAGTAAGCAGTTTCTGGAACTTCAGCCATGAGGGATATAAACATACAGCTTACTTTCCTAACGCTTTTCCAGGCCTGCATAGGCACAGTCTGAGATGAAAGGTGGCAAGGAGGTTGAAAAAGATTTGCCCCTGCTCGCTGTCTTAGCGCTAGGAGAAGGAGGCATTAAAACAGCAAACACACAAACAGGGGGAATTGTAAACCGTACAGCGGTGCAGGCAAATGTGGTATGGAATTGGAGAGGAAGGAAAGTTAATTTCCCAGAGAAGTGGACTTGGAAGGCTGGTGAGGAAAAGGTTTTCTGGATACAGAGCCGCTGGAGATAAGGCAAGGAGGTAGAAAGGAGCTTATTGGCTAAAAGTACTGACATTAAATCCCTGTAGTTCCTGGAAGTAGAAGGGTGTCCAATGAAGAGTAAGACCTTAAAAGTTTGTGGCCAGATTGTGCAGCCTACGAGTGTCTAAAGGATGGATTTGATTTTATGACTAAAATTTTTGGTTGGAGTACTGTAACACCTGTGTTTTGAAGACGCTGCTCCTGGCTCCACAGATATCTCATTTTAGAGGTGTACAGATTAAAGCAGAGAATTGTTAAGTTAAAAAAAAATGACATAACTGAAAAGTGATAGAGTTGAATGCTGAGAACAGGGGTCTGGTTCCAAGTCTGGTGCTTTTAACTGTTCGTGTTCTTACAGCTTTTGCATAAAACACTATTACCATAACAAACTGTAGCTTTAAAAAGTAACTTTTTTTTTTTTCAGGTTTACTTTTGTTTTTCTAACTTTATACATTCAGATTCTTCACCTCACAGTGTTGCCTTGAATAATCTTGTATCACTCTTCTATTTCAGTTGTCCCCCATTCTTAGCCTTAGTTCTTCAAACTAGTTGTATGAATTCATTTATAATCTTTTGTCTGCTATCCAGCATGATGATGCCACCCGTGTCAGAAAGACTAGTGTCCTTATTTTGGTTCCAAACACATACAAAATTGTTCTTTGAACTCTTAATTAAGATCCTTAAATGTGGTTAAACACCATCTTATGTTTCTGTATATCTGGAATGGTGCGAAACATTGTAGTTTCTTAGTAAAATCTGGTAAAATTGACCATGGATGACATTGCCCCTGACAGTCAAAATTCTCTTACCAGGGTCTCTACCCAAGCTTAGCATTTTTCTTGTCTTTATTTTATTATAAATCCTCAGTAATGTTATTTTGTGACATTTGCCACTTTATGTTGCAAATTTTCTCTTTACATGTTTCTTACTCCAAACTGTTGCTTTTGAATGGCAGGGATTCATAAAGGCAGAAGTAATAGGTGAGGCTAATAAGACTATCTTCCTACCAGTTTGGGGGTGATTCCTGGTGAGTTTTGAACTCATGAGACTTGTGAAGAAGACAGGAGGATGTCTTAGGCTTATAGTTGGCATGTATTAGATTTTATATTTTTAAGTAGAGATTTATTATGTTAATATAAGGAATCTCAAAGGTATATGTAGAGAAGAGTACTGGAAGGAGAATTTCTGGCCATAGAGCTGCTTTGACCAACTCATTCCAGTTCTGACATCTCCAGTTTCCTGTGACTCTTGGGATTCTCTGTTGTCACTGACAAAACCATTTTTTTTTAAGTACTCAGTCTATTCACTTAATTACTTGTAGGACCTCAAAAGAAGTAGATGCTAAAACACTTCTATTATTATCTATTCTGTCAGCCTCATCTAAAGTAGTAGGTTTGAGAAGTGTTTGCTACTGCTAAGTCACTTCAGTCGTGTCCGACTCTGTGCGACCTCATAGACGGCAGCCCACCAGGCTCCGCCGTCCCTGGGATTCTCCAGGCAAGAACACTGGCGTGGGTTGCCATTTCTCCAATGCATGAAAGTGAAAAGTGAAAGTGAAGTCGATCAGTTTCTGTCCGACTCTTAGCGACCCCATGAACTGCAGCCTATCAGGCTCCTCCTTCCATGGGATTTTCCAGGCAAGAGTACTGGAGTGGGTTGCCATTGTTTAGTGCTGAGTAATTTATGTTTCTGAAATTGTGGTCTTCAGGAGGTGCAGCTGGTCTGTATAGACTAGTCTATTATTCCACTTGATATTATTTTTTATCAGCACATTTTTTTTTTCTTTTAAGCCCTTAATCTTTATCATAATTCCCACAAAAAGCCAGTATTTTAAAATAAAACTCCCAATAGCAGCCACCCTGGCAGACTACAATAAATTTTTTTTTTTTTTTCTTAGTGGCTGGTAGCACAGAAAGTGCTAGGTTTTGATTATTTCAACTTAAAAGTTCCAGGAACTGCTCCAGGATAGTGACAATGTTTAAATATTGCATGAAATTGTACCTTCAGTTGATTTAAGTTGCTCAGTCATGTCTGACTCTTAGGGACCCCATGGACTGCAGCACACCAAGCTTTCCTGTCCATCACCAACTCCCCGAGCTTGCTCAAACTCATGTCCATCCAGTCGGTGATGCCATCCAACCATCTCATCCTCTGCTGTCTCCTTCTCCTTCTGTCTTAAGTCTTTCCCAGCATCAGGGTGTTTTCCAATTAGTCCACTCTTCACATCAGGTGGCCAAAGTAGTGGAGTTTCAGCTTCAGCATCAGTCCTTCCAATGAACACCCAGCACTGACCTCCTTTAGGATTGACTGGTTGGGTCTCCTTGCAGTCTAAGGGACTCTCAAAGTCTTCTCAAACAACACAGTTCAAAAGCATCAATTCTTTGGCGCTTAGCTTTCTTTATAGTCCAACTCTCACATCCATACATGACTACTGAAAAAACCAGTAGTTTTTACTAGATGGACCTTTGTTGGCAAAGAAATGTCTCTGCTTTTTAATATGCTGTCTAGGTTGGTCATAGCTTTCCTTCCAAGGAGCAAGTGTCTTTTAATTTTATGGCTGCAGTCACCATTTGCAGTGATTTGGAGCCCCCCAAAATAAAATCTCTCACTGTTTCCATTGTTTTCCCCATCTGTTTGCCATGAAGTGATGGGCCTGGATGCCATGATTTTAGTTTTTTGAGTAATGAGTTTTAAGCCAGCATTTTCACTCTCCTCTTTCACTTTCAAAAAGAGGCTTTTTAGTTCCTCTTTACTTTCTGCCATAAGGGTGGTGTCATCTCCATATCTGAGGTTATTGATATTTCTCCTGGCAATCTTGATTCCAGCTTATGCTTCCTCCAGCTTGGCATTTTGCACGATGTACTCTGCATAGAAGTTAAATAAGCGGGGTGACAGTAAACAGCCTTGACATACTTCTTTCCCAATTTGGAACGAGTCTGTTGTTCCATGTCTGGTTCTGACTGTTGCTTCTTGACTAGCATACAGATTTCTTAGGAGGCAGGTAAGGTGGTCTGGTATTCCCATCTCTTTCAGAATTTTCCACAGTTTATTGTGATCCATACAGTCAAAGGCTTTAGTGTAGGCAAAGAAGTAGTAGTAGGTGGTTTTCTGGAACTCTCTTGCTTTTTCTATGATCCAACAGATGTTGGCAATTTGATCTCTGGTTCCTCTGCCTTTTCTAAACCCGAGTTGAACATCTGAAAGTTCATGGTTCATGTACTGTTGAAGGATTTTGAGCATTACTTTGCTAATATGTAAGATGAGTGCAGTTGTGTGGTAGTTTGAACATTCTTTAGCATTGCCTTTCTATGAGATTGGAGTGAAAACTAGCCTTTTCCAGTACTGTGGCCACTGCTGAGTTTTCCAAATTTGCTGGCATATTGAGTGCAGCACTTTCACAGCGTCATCTTTCAGGATTTGAAATAGCTCAACTCGAATTCCATCACCTCCACTAGCTTTGTTCGTAGTGATGTTTCCTGAGGCCCACTTGACTTCACACTCCAGAATGTCTGGCTCTATGTGACTGAGCACACCATCATGGTTATGTTTGTAAGATCTTTTTTTTGTGTAGTTCTGTGCATTCTTGCTACCTTTTAATATCTTCTGCTTCTGTTAGGTCCATACCATTTCTGTTCTTTATTGTGCCCGTCTTTGCATGGAGTGTTCCCTTGGTATCTCTAATTTTCTTGAAGAGATCTCTGGTCTTTCCCATTCTGTTGTTTTTCTATATTTCTTTGTGTTGATCACTTAGGAAGGCTTTCTTATCTCTTCTTGCTATTCTTTGAAACTCTGCATTCAGATGGATCTATCTTTCCTTTTCTCCTTGCCTTTAGCATCTCTTCTCTTCTCAGCTATTTGTAAGGCCTTCTCAGACAACCATTTTGCCTTTCTGCATTTCTTTGTTTTGGGGATTGTCTTAACTGCCTCTGTCCATAGTTCTTCAGGCACTCTATCAGATCTAATCCCTTGAATCGATTTGTCACTTCCACTGTATAAGCATAAGGGATTTGATTTAGATCATACCTGAGTGGTCTAGTGGTCCCTACTTAAGTCTGAAGTTTGCAATAAGGAGTTCATTATCTGAGCCACAGTTAGCTTCTGTTCTTGTTTTTGCTGACTGTATAGAACTTCTTCATTGTGGCTGCAAAGAATATAATCAGTCTGGTTTAGTTATTCACCTTCTGGTGATGTCCACGTGTAGCATCATCTCTTGGGTTGTTGGAAGAGGGTGTTTGCTATGATCAGTGCATTCTCTTGGCTAACTCTGTTAGTCTTTGCCCCGCTTTATTCTGTACCCCAAGGGCAAACTTGTCTGTTACTCCAGGTATCTCTTTATACTTTTGCATTCCAGTCTTTTTTTTTGGTATTAGTTCTAGAAGGTCTTGTAGTTCATCATAGAACCGTTCAGCTTCTTCAACATTAATGGTTGGGGCATAGACTTGGAATACCATGAAATTGTACGTTGGTATTCTGTAATGCTTACTTATACACATAGAACAAGTACTGAGAGAAGACATTTGACTAACTTTGAATGGACAGATTTACATCTCTTTGTTTCTCTTGAGGTTTCTTTAAGGGGGACTTATGTACTCCTACCTACCTTTTATGGTAGGTATGTTATGGGCTTCCCTAATAGCTCAGTTGGTAAAGAATCCACCTGCAATGCAGGCGACCTTGGTTCAATTCCTGTGTCGGGAAGATACGCTGGAGAAAGGATAGGCTACCCACTCTAGTGTTCTTGGTATTCTCTTGTGGCTCATCTGGTAAAGAATCTACCCACAATGTGGGAGACCTGGGTTCGATCCCTGGGTTGGGAAGATTCCCTGGAGAAGGGAAAGGCTACCCACTCCAGTATTCTGGACTGAAGAATTCCATTGTCTGTATAGTCCATGGGGTTGCAAAGAGTCAGACTTAGCGACTTTCACTTTCACCTAACTTTTGGCTTATTTTTTTAAAGAAAGAATCAGCCTTTCAGATTTTTCTTTATTTAAAATTAACAGAGTAATGTATTTATTGGGGGCAAAAAAACAAATTGAACTGTATAAAGTGAGTAAAGTTTAAAAAGTCTGGTCAGGATCACAAAGCTAAACCTTGAAGTGAAAACTAGAACCCAAGTCTTATCATTCATGAGAACTTTTTGAAAAACAGAAACATGTTAAGGGAATATAATCATCTGTATTTATTTTGGAAAAAGGTATTTTTTCTTTTTATATAGAATTAGGGCTTATATAGCTTAACTCCCTCAGTGTGCAGATCAAGAAGCTGAAACACTGGCATCAATAATTTGCTCAGAGATATAAGGGACAGAATGAAGAATAGAGCCTAAATATTCAGAATAATATTCAGAATAAATATTCAGTATTGATTTTCATTAAGTCCTGGCGAGCACATTTAATTTAAATTGTTGATCAAATAGAACACATTTTAAAATTGAGGATTGGATTTAGCCATTTTTTGATATGTAAATTTGCTTTCTTCTCTGGGAAAGATTGATGCTTATTCTGAGGAGTGATGCTGTTGGAAATCAAAGAAACCTTTACCTTTTGGTGGTTCATTTCATTACTGATTGGACTTATGTAAAAATTTCGTGAATTCTGTATTTTGGAAACTGAGAATATCAGAAAAAGTAAGGCATTATTTTAATATATTTGACTTGTCCAGAAGTTTTGAGTTCAAAACACCATAAATAATCATTAGAAATAATGCGTTTCCATTTTATTCTGAAAAAAAGCATATTTTCTTAGAAACCCCAGGTTTCTAACATCCAGAGTTTAACTTGGTTGTGCTTTGAGGTGTTTTGTTTGGGTAGGGCAGAGTTAGAGGGAAAAGAGAGGATGAATACAAAGGTCTTCTTCTTATCTTGACCCCCTTGAATTTCACTTCCCTTTTGGAGTTCTCTCTCCTTGATTACTGGTGCTACCTCCGAACTGATATCCTCTGGCCCAAGGGTATACCAGACTTCATTCCCTTGATTTCACCTTTGAATAAGAAAGGATACAAGTATAAATGTCTTTGTCAAGATAGTACTAGAGGCGAGTATTTATTTATGGGATAAGTAGAGGAAAAAAAGCACAATGTCAGAATACATTATAAAGTAAAGGCTCTCTTGTGTTGAGAAGCCTGCTCTGTTATTCCTTGTGTTGCTTTGAGATAGTGGCTCTAAAGAGCAAAAAGGTGAAACAATTTTAGGACATCTTGCTGGAATTTGGAATTCTTAGCTTTTGACCTATCCACAGGTCTCTAGCTTCCTTTTACATCCTGTCACTTAGAAACTTTCTCCAAAGCATATCAAGACCAAAGAAGTCAAATTCTTGTTCAGTAGCTACCCTTGCATTTTTCTTGTTTTTTTTTTTTTTTTTTGAGAGACACACCTGTTTCCCAGGAGATTGCTGGTGAATGAGCTCAATTTTCAAGTCAGGAATGATCTTTGTAGCATCATAAAAATAACTATACCTGCATATAATATACTGTTGGTAATAGTCAAGCATAAGAATTTATGCAAAGGGTATCATAACTTATGCTTCCTTGATGGCTCAGATGGTAAAGAATCTGTCTGCAAAGTGGGAGACCTGGGTTCGATCCCTGGGTTGGGAAGATCTCCTGGAGGAGGGCATGGCAACCCACTCCAATATTCTTGCCTAGAGAATCCCATGGACAGAGGTGTCTGGCAGGCTACAGTTCACGGGATTGCAAAGAGTTGGACAACCCTGAACGATGAAGCACAGCACAGCATTGTTCCAGCATAGCTCTTAGACATAGGTGTCTTTGTAAAGAATTTTGATAGTTCTTTATAAGGTTGTTTGCTTAGTGCAGGACTTTTTTTTATTTTCTAAAATTTTAAAATACTTTATCACTACCATTTTTTAATCTGTATAAAATGTCTTTTTTAAAAAAGATGAGTGTTTTTTAATGATAGGTACCATTCACATAGGAGGTAGACATCATAAACCATTAGTCACCTTAATAACAAAGATATATAAAGCAAAAATCAAAAGAAATATAAGGGAAAAATATATAATCATAGACAAATTAGCATTTCTTTGAGACTATTTTGTCAAATGCAGAAAAAATAAGAATAGGAGCATCTTGAATGATGTCATTAATAATTTATATTTAATAGATTTATACTTAATTTATATCAATCATATCCTACACAAACATACTTAAAAATTTTCTATCTCATATGTTGTTATTAGAGGTCCATAGAACATTTAGAAAAACTGGCATAAAGATAAACATTACTAAATTTCAAAAGTAAACTTCTTTTTGTGTGTGATTTACTTAGACATATATACATGTTATTTTTGAAATAGTTTTCCACTGTAAATTTTTTACAAAATACCGACTATAGTTCCAGGAGCTATACAGTAAATCTTTGTTTCTTGTTGCATATCTGTTTTGTTAAATTAGAAATCTAGCCTTCTATTCATACTAAGTAAAATAAGTGGAATCAAAATGTCATACTTTTTTTTCAGTTCAGTTCAATTCAGTTCAGTTGCTCTGTCGTGTCCGACTCTTTGCGACCCCATGAATCGCAGCACGCCAGGCCTCCCTGTCCATCACCATCTCCCGGAGTTCACTCAGACTCACGTCCATCGAGTCCGTGATGCCATCCAGCCATCTCATCCTCGGTCGTCCCCTTCTCCTCCTGCCCCCAATCCCTCCCAGCATCAGAGTCTTTTCCAGTGAGTCAACTCTTCGCATGAGGTGGCCAAAGTACTGGAATTTCAGCTTTAGCATCATTCCTTCCAAAGAAATCCCAGGGTTGATCTCCTTCAGAAAGGACTGGTTGGATGTCCTTGCAGTCCAAGGGACTCTCAAGAGTCTTCTCCAACACCACAGTTCAAAAGCATCAATTCTTCGGCGCTCAGCCTTCTTCACAGTCCAACTCTCACATCCATACATGACCACAGGAAAAACCA
>SJYX01021667.1:232318-254993 GCA_006410675.1 Oreotragus oreotragus
AAATAAAAAAAAAAAAAAAAAAAAAAAAAAAAAAAAAAACCCACCAAAAAACAAAAAAAAACAGCCCTATCAGTTTTATGGCAAATGTAATCTCCACAGGAATACAGGCAATGATCTGTTATACAAATATTTCTATATTGATACTTACTTCTAACTGAATATAAAAATATATACTTACAAGTATGTATTTGTATTTAGTTAGATGTAAAGTTTGAAATATGTTGATAAAATTTTTTTGCTTGGGACAACCCACTGTTTTTGTAGAGGCTTTGAAATGTTCTCTTTCAAAGTAATATTAATAGAACTGTTTTCAAAAGTTCATTAAGTTAGTATGTGTTTGTCCTAGGTCCTAATTATTTCTTCATACATTAGATATTTTATGAGATATGCTACTAAATCTTATTTCTCTTTTTGATATTTTAGAATTAGTTGTTAGCTCCAGGTCCCTGGTTAGCAAGGTGTTAGGATGATGAGATTGTAATTTATTCTAGGGCCTTTGATGAGGCAAAGAAGTATGCATTTAGGCACTTACCTAGTAAGCATTGGCGTAGGCTCCCAGTCCACCAAGCACACGTTGCTCTTTTGTTATTTAAATTACGAACACAGAAAAAGACCATGTATATGTTACAGTTAGAACACAAAGCACGTGAAATAGGCTCCTTCTCAGTATTCTGTTTCAGTGGCCCTTTCTGCCTGAGTTGGGAGCCTGAGTTGGTATGAAGGGACTCCTCGTCCTATGGGTTTACCATGATCTTTTTTCCGTTGCCTGCTGATTCCTCATTCTGTGCCACTCTCAATTATGAGTAGTAATGGAATTTCTTCAGGGTTGTGTTTATTTGACTTCTTTGCTCAGTTGAGCTTTTGGGGGAGGGTTGGGGTAGACTTCCTGGTGGCTCAGATGGTAAAGCGTCTGCCTGCAATGTGGGAGACCCTGGGTTTGATCCCTGGGTCGGGAAGATCTCCTGGAGAAGGAAATGGCAACCCACTCCAGTATTCTTTTCCTGGAAAATCCCTTGGATGGAGGAGACTACAGTCCATGGGGTGGCTCAGAGTCGGACATGACTTTACTTTTACTTTGGGATAGACTTGTACCCAGGCCTCATCAGAATCTTCTTTCCTTGCTACATTTTGAAGTTTTACAGAATTGGCATGTACTATTTCCTTATTTTGGTTGCCCCTGATGAATTTTTTGTCTTGATTTTTCTAGTTGTGGTTATTTTCTTTGTTTTTTTTTATTTTTTTACTATTTTTTCCCTTGTTCATGTAATTAGTTACACATATACCAGCAGTCCTTATGAGCATATATATTAACTTATGAACATATATATTAACTAGATGTTTCTTCAGTAACTTTGTTGATAAACATACCTAGCTGCTTTTTGCTGCACTTACACTCATTCAGTTTTCTACCAAAGACAAAATTGCATTTGCTTATAAAAGGGTATTGTATGCCTTCCTGGTTTAATCATGTTGCTAATACCTAGTATGGCATGTCAAAGAAGGATGATCATGTTTTGTATGAAATACCTTTCAAATGTATTCTGTAACTTTCTTATACTTTTATTTATCAACTAATATGAACTAATATTAGTTTACAGTTTCTTATGAGACTTACCTGTCGTTATCATATTAGCTAACATTGCTTGACATGGTTTGAATTATTCTTGACTCAACATGTTTTTATTAAAAATAAAGTTGAATTGGACTGTTGGTGGTTTTTTAAGTTATTTTACATTATCACAGTAACATTCATGTGTAAATTGAATTATTTAGATGGGGAAACAGTGGAAACAGTGTCAGACTTTATTTTTTTGGGCTCCAAAATCACTGCAGATGGTGATTGCAGCCATAAAATTTAAAGACGCTTACTCCTTGGAAGGAAAGTTATGACCAACCTAGACAGCATATTGAAAAGCAGAGACATTACTTTGCCAACAAAGGTCCATCTAATCAAGGCTATGGTTTTTCTAGTGGTCATGTATAGATGTGAGAGTTGGACTATAAAGAAAGCTGAGCGCCGAAAAATTGATGCTTTTGAACTGTGATGTTGGAGAAGACTCTTGAAAGTCCCTTGGACTGAAAGGAGATCCAACCAGTCCATTCTGAAGGAGATCAGTGCTGGGTGTTCATTGGAAGGAATGATGCTAAAGCTGAAACTCCAGTACTTTGGCCACCTCATGAGAAGAGTTGACTCATTGGAAAAGACTCTGATGCTGGGAGGGATTGAGAGTAGGAGGAGAAGGGGATGACAGAGGATGAGATGGCTGAATGACATCATCGACTCGATGGGCGTGAGTTTATGTAAATTCCGGGAGTTGGTGATAGACAGGGAGGCCTGGCTTGCTGGGATTCATGGGGTTGCAGAGTTGGACATGACTGAGCGACTGAAGTGAACTGAGCTGAACTGAAATACCTTAAAATAATAGGTCAGCAGAAAGTCTGAATTGTGAAAATTCTGCCTAGGTATATGTTTGCAAGCTTGAACCAATTTATGTTTGAAACTGAGATGAATAAATTATATGGCTTTGAATAGTTAAAAGTTTATTTTAGAATTATTAGTTAAGTGGAATTAATTAGAATTACATAACAAAATTGGATTATCATGAGGAATTACTGAGGAAACAAAGTTACAAAAACACTATGTACCCTTGATCTTCAGTTAGATTTATACTTTTTTGGGGCTGCTCTGTATGGCTCATTGTATCTTAGTTTCCCGACAAGGGATTGAACTCTCAGTTACTCCGCAGTGAAGTGGTATGGTTGGTGTTTAAGAGCATGGGTTCTGAAGTCCTAGTTTCTTGAGGCAGGGTCCTGGTTCTGCCACTGAGTAGCTGTAATCTTGATCAACTGCTTGCTGCCTCAGTTTCCTCATCTGTTAAATGGTGCCAGTTGTGGCACTGACCCCATAGCATAATTATGAGGATTGGTGAGTGAATACACACACAGTCTTAAAGAACATTGCTTGTTGTATTGTGAATGTTCAATGAATATTTGCAGTTCTTCCTGTTATATATTAGGGCTGGACTCTCACAACTGATTGTTATCAGTGAAAACTGTACATATATGGATTTCTAATGTTGTGTTGTTAATTGTTCAGTCTCTCAGTTGTGTCTGATTCTGCGACCCCGTGGACTGCAGCACACCAGGCTTCCCTGTCCTTCACCATCTCCTGGAGCTTGTTCAAACTCATGTCCATTGAGTCGATGATGCCGTCTAACCATCTCATCCTCTTTCGTCCCCTTCTTCTTCTGCCCTCAATCTTTCCCAGCATCAGAGTTTTTTTCCAATGAGTTGGCTCTTTGCATCAGGTGGCTGAAGTACTGGAGCTTCCAATAAGTATTCAGCGTTTATTTCCTTTAGGATTGATTTGTTTGCTCTCCTTGCAATCCAAGGAACTTTCAAGAGTCTTCTCCAGCACCACAGTTCAGAAGTGTTAATTCTTTGGCATTCAGCCTTCTTTATGGTCCAACTTTCACACCTGTACATGACTACTGGGAAAACCATTGCTTTTACTAGGTAGACCTTTGTTGGCAAAGTGATGTCTCTGTCTTTTGAATATGCTGTCTAAGTTAGTCATAGTGTTTCTTCCAAGGAGCAAGCATCTTTTAATTTCATGGCTGCAGTTACCATCTGCAGTGATTTCGGAGCCCTAGAGAATAAAATCTGTCATCTGTCACTGTTTCCATTTTTTTTCCCCCATCTGTTTGCCATGAAGTGATGGGACCGTGTGCCATTTTCTTAGTTCTTTGAATGTTGAGTTTTAAGCCAGCTTTTTCACTCTCCTTTTTCATCTTCATTGAGAAGCTCTTTAGTTCCTTTTCAGTTTCTGCCACTAGGGTGTTGTCATCTGTGTATCTGAGGTTATCAATATTTCTCCCTGCAATATTGATTCCAGCTTGTGATTCATCCAGCCCAGCATTTCAAATGATGGCTTGTTACTTTTAGGAAAAATTGTTTTATTTTAGAATACCTTACATAGTCTCTAAAAGGGTTCCTTTGATAAAGACAAAAATCTTTATGTCTTAAGGATTTTTAATTTCATAATAAAGTATATTCTCATCATTTGGTAATTTTATAGTATTTGTGTTTCAAGATAAAAGATACAATGGTACAGATAGAGTATTTCACGTAATATTAATTACTTCATTTATAAAGGAAGAATAGATGTTTGAGAGAAGAGATTGTCAATATACAGTCTCTTATTATGGATATTAATTTAGTAGGAGGCTCAGCAGTAAAAAATCTGCCTGCAATGCAGGAGAAATGGGTGCAGTCCCTGGGTTAGAAAGATCCCCTGGAGGAGGAAATGGTCACCTACTCCAGTATTTTTGCCTGGAGAATCCCATGAATGGAGGAGCCTGGTGGGCTGGAGTTGCAAAGAGTTGGACATGACTGAGCGACTGAACAATAATAGCTCAACAATAAGTCAGAAATAGCAATTTGCCTTATATTTTTGTAAATAAGGATTTCATTTAAGGGAAAGTGGGAGTCCTCAAAAATTAAATGTTTGGATCCAGCTATGTAATATATAAATTTATGGGACAAAATTTATTGCTGAAAATTCTCCAAGCCAGGTTTCAACAGCCTGTGAACCATTAACTTCCAGATATGCAAGCTGGTTTTAGAAAAGATAGACGAACCAGAGATCAAATTGCCGACATCCGTTGGAAATCAGTCCTGAATATTCACTAGGATGACTGATGCTGAAGCTGAAACTCCAATACTTGGTCCACCTGACGTGAAGATGTGACTCATTGGAAAAGACCCTGAAGCTGGGAAAGTTTGAAGGTGGGAGAAGGAGGGGACGACAAAGGATGAGATGGTTGGATGGCATCACTGACTCGATGGACATGAGTTTGAGTAAGCTTTGGGTGTTGGTGATGAACAGGGAAGCCTGGTGTGCTGCAGTTCGTGGGGTCACAAAGAGTCGGACATGACTGAGTGACTGAACTCAACTGATAATTGTTTAAGATAAAATATATTTTGAGAGAGGTATCTTCTGAGTCTAGTTTTTGAGGAAAGAAAGGTTAAATAGCTTTATCCTAAGTAGGAGGTTGGTAAACTATGGCCCATGGGCCAAATTTGATCTGCTGCTTGTTTTTATAAAACTTTTTGAAACACAGCCAGACCATGCTTTTATGGTATGAGGTAGATTTGAGTAGATAATGACAGGGATCATATGGCCTGAGAAACCTTCAATTTCTACTATATGACTCTTCCTAGAAAGTTTGCTGATGTCTACTCTAAGTAGTGAAATAGATTAGTCCATTATTAGAAAACACTGAAATTTAAACAGGTAGTACATATTATCTCTCCAGTATTTGTCAGCAGTAACTTGACAAAACAATGACAGTTGTTCTTGTCCTCACTCCTAATGATTGGTATGAATGGTGCTGGCTCACAGATTAGTAAATCCTCACTATTGAATAGGAAAGTGCCAGTGCTTGCAGTGGAGCTTTCTATTAAATACAGAATTGTCAGGTGCTTTTGAAGTTTTGTAATGATTTAATAGAAGTTTTTCCTTATGTCCTAGGGGAGATAAAAATCCTTCATTAGTTTCACTTGAGAATTTCTTTCACATCTGGACAACTTCTGGATTTCATAGAAAACCCAGAGCACAGATAGTTTTTAATCAATTTAATACTGCTTACAGGAAGAAAATAGAGTGGATGTAAATTAAAAGATGCTTACTCCTTGGAAGAAAAGTTAGGACCAACCTAGATAGTATATTCAAAAGCAGAGACATTACTTTGCTGACTAAGGTCTGTCTAGTCAAGGCTATGGTTTTTCCTGTGGTCATGTATGGATGTGAGAGTTGGATTGTGAAGAAGGATGAGCACCGAAGAATTGATGCTTTTGAACTGTGGTGTTGGAGAAGACCCTTGAGAGTCCCTTGGACTGCAAGGAGATCCAACCAGTCCATTCTGAAGGAGATCAACCCTGGGATTTCTTTGGAAGGAATGATGCTAAAGCTGAAACTCCAGTACTTTGGCTACCTCATGCGAAGAGTTGACTCATTGGAAAAGACTCTGATGCTGGGAGGGATTGAGGGCAGGAGGAGAAGGGGACGCCCGAGGATGAGATGGCTGGATGGCATCACTGACTCGATGGATGTGAATCTGAGTGAACTCCGGGAGATGGTTTTGGACAGGGAGGCCTGGCATGCTGCAATTCATGGGGTCACAAAGAGTCATACACGACTGAGCGACTGAACTGAACTGAACTGAACTGAAGATTGACCTCTTTAAACATATCAATCTGGAGTAAAATATAAAAGTTTGTTTAAAAAAAAATATATGTGGTAGCCAGTCATTTAAATTAGCCTGATTTATCTGTAATAAGCTGATATTTTAGATTAGAAATTGAACTTATGGAAAAAAATCACTTCATACCTTGATTTGACAAAATTGGTGACATTTTCTATCAGTAGTCCAGGGATTAAACATGAAGGGTCTAATAAAATGCAATTTTTCAATATCTGTTGCAATTTTCATTCATATTTTTCTTTTTTGGAAATGTACCCTCACACTTGTACAGTTACCAGTCCTACCATGTAGAGATTCATATTTGCTGAGATCCAGGGCACAATATCCATTTTTGACATTTTCGACATTGCTCTGATTATAGATAGAAATTATTGTTTCATCTGAACTTCTACATTTCATCTAACTACTTTGGTATACTGTGGTATAACAAATATAACTGATATAAGCAAACATTGCCATTTAACAAATGTAACCCAAAGCAAGAGAGTTTCAGAAAAACATCTTCTTTTGCTTTATCGACTACGCCAAAGCCTTTGACTGTGTGGATCACAACAAACTGTGGAAAATTCTTAAAGAGATGGGAATACCAGACCATCTGACCTGCCTCCTGAGAAATCTGAATTGAAGTCAGGAAGGAACAGTTAGAAGCAGACATGGAACAACAGACGGGGTCCATATTGGGAAAGGAGTAGGTGTCAAGGCTGTATATTGTCACATGCTTATTTAACTTATAGGCAGAGTACATCTTGAGAAATGCTGGACTGAATGAAAGACAAGCTGGAGTCAAAATTGCAGGGAGAAATATAAATAACCTCAGATATGCAGATGACACCAACCTTATGGCAGAAAGCGAAGAAGAACTAAAGAGCCTCTTGATGAAAGTGAAAGAGGAGAGTGAAAAAGCTGACTTAAAACTCAGCATTCAGAAAACTAAGATCATGGCATCCGATCACATCATTTTATGGTAAATAGATGGGGAAACAAAGGAAACAGTGTCAGACTTTATTTTCTTGGGCTCCAAAATCACTGCAAATGGTGACTGCAGCCATGGAATTAAAAGACACTTGCTCATTGGAAGAAAAGTCATGACCAACCTAGACAGCATATTCAAAAGCAGAGATGTTACTCTGCCAACAAAGGTTTGTCTTGTCAGAGCTGTGGTTTTTCCAGTAGTCATGCATGGATGTGAGAGTTGGACTATAAAGAAAGCTGAGTGCCAAAGAATTGATGCTTTTGAACTGTGGTGTTGGAGAAGACTCTTGAGAGTCCCTTGGACTGCAAGAAGACCCAACCAGTCCATCCTAAAGGAAATCAGTCCTGAATATTCATTGGAAGGACTGATGCTGAAGCTGAAACTCCTGTACTTTGTCCACCTGATGTGAAGAACTGACTCATTAGAAAAGTCCCTGATGCTGGGAAGGATTGAAGGTGGGAGGACATGAGTTTGAGTAAGCTCTGGGAGATGGTGATCGACAGGAAAGACTGGTCCCTGGGACTGGAAAGAGTTGGACATGACTGAGTGACTGGACTGAACTGAACTGAACATATAATAGGCAAATGCCATTAGTAAGAAAACCAGGCCTTGCATTTTAGCTACGTTGAACAGACCAAGGCAGTCTTTATAACTCAGCCACACACTTAAATAATATAATAATTTTGAAGAATGCATAGTTTTTCTGCAAGAAAATTAATTTTGCATATCAAATTGTGAGATATAAAGTAATAAAAATTGCGTCCTTCTTTAAAATAGCCAAGCTTTGCATGGATGACTTGATGAATCTCCTGGGAACCACCTTGGCCTAGAGACCCATTGAAAGTTTTAAATCAGAGCAGTGAAAAAATCAGATTTGCTGGGTTTAAAAAGATCTCTCTGGACTTTATTTCAAGCATGGCTTAATTGTTACACAGGGACAGTTTAAAGAAAAACATTTTTTAGAGGTAGATGTCATCAGTGAATTTATTCCTCCTAATTCCTTTAAGAAAGAAATGGAAAACTCTGGTTGGTTGTCAGTGTCCTTGACTTGTCTCCCCACCCTACTCTGCCCCAACTAAAAAAATCAGTTAATTGTGTTTACTCTGTAAGTGTTTAATGCAGGTTGTTTCTTGGTGTCCTTTAATAAGAGTTTCATTAGTTTGTCAGATGCCTGAAAAATTGTGCTTTGTAACTTCATAAGTAGCGATGTTAGATTTAACATGTTAAATCAGCAAAAGTGACCTGCTTTATTTCAGTTGATCCCTTCAATAAATAAGGTATCACTCTTAAGTTCAAAGGAAGATGAGAAGGTCCATAATATGGTTTTTAGATCTAAATTTCTGAAAAGAAGTAGGTCCATTATTTTTCTTAACTGGATCGACCATTAATTCTATTCATACTTTAGTGCTATTTCCAGTTGAATTATGTGAGAGAGACTGTATTTAAAACATTCATTTGATAAGTAGATATTTATTAAGCAAGACATTTTTCTTTCAAGATCTGAATTGCCTTTTAAAGAAATTATCTTGTGACTCTCTTTTCTGATATTTTTCTTTGGTTTGAAAGTTGCTATTTTAATGTTGAGCACATGTATGATTGTGTTCATATGTAGAATTCTTTGAATCAGTCTTTATATTACTTTCTACCTCTTTACCTTTACCTCCTTCCATTTGTTGTCTGCTGCAGTCTGTCTTGTGCTTCTTCCATGCCACTGAAATGCATTTGCTGAGGTTAAAAATGACCTTCCAGGGAAGTACATTTCAACATGGGATGGTATTGGTCAACCTACTTCTTGAAATTCACTGTTTCTTATATTCCCTAACGCTACAGAATTCTTCCTGTCTTCTTCCAGTTATTGGCTTTTATGGTATTCTTGTCCTACCCTTCTCTGCCTTTTCTTACCTGTCCTGTTGGTACTACCAAAATTAAATCATTTCACTTTCTCATTCTTTTTTACTTTAACTGATAATTCTCATTTGAAATCATATTTAAACTAATTTATATATGTTAATTATTCCTAAGTTTGCCTAGGCCTTTATTTGAAAAGGCACCCTTGTATAGGAAGAAAGTAGGGAAAACCACTAGACCATTCAGGTATGCCCTAAATCAAAACCCTTACAATTATACAGTGGAAGTGACAAATAGATTCAAGGGATTAGATCTGATAGAGTGCCTGAAGAACTATGGACGGAGGTTTGTGACATTGTACAGGAGGCAGTGATCAAGACCATACCCAAGAAAAAGAAATGCAAAAAGGCAAAATGGTTGTGTGAGGAGGCCTTACAAATAGCTGAGAAAAGAAGAGAAGTGAAAGGGAAAGGAGAAAAGGAAAGATATACCCATCTGAGTACAGAGTTCCAGAGAATAGCAAGGAGGGATAAGAAAGTGTTCCTCAGTGATCAATGCAAAGAAATAGAGGAAAACAATAGAATGGGAAAGACTAGAGAGCTCTTCAAGAAAATTAGAGATACCAAGGGAACATTTCATGCCAAGTTTGGCACAGTAAAGACAGATATGATATGGACCTATCAGAAGCATAAGATATTAAGAGGTGGCAAGAATACACAGAAGAACTAAACAAAAAAGATCTTCATGACCCAGATAACCATGGTATTGTGATCATTCACCTAGAACCAGACATCCTGGAATGTGCAGTCAAGTGGGCCTTAGGAAGCATCACTATGAACAAAGCTAGCGGAGGTGATGGAATTCCAGTTGAGCTATTTCAAATCCTAAAAGATGATGCTGTGAAAGTGCTGCACTCAGTATGCCAACAAATTTGGAAAACTCAGCAGTGGCCACAGGACTGGAAAAGGTCAGTTTTCATTCCAATCCCAAAGAAAGGCAATGCCAAACAATGTTCAAAGTACCACACAAATACACTCATCTCACATGCTAGCAAAGTAATGGTCAAAATTCTCCAAGCCAGGCTTCAACAGTATGTGAACCAAGAACTTTCAGATGTTCAAGCTGTATTTAGAAAAGGCAGAGGAACCAGAGCTCAAATTGCCAACATCCTTTGGATCATTGGAAAAGCAAGAGAATTCCAGAAAAACATCTGCTTTATTGACTGTGCCAAAGCCTTTGACTGTGTGGATCTCAACAAACTGTCGAAAATTCTCAAAGAAATGGAATACCAGACCACCTGACCTGCCTCCTGAGAAATCTCTATCAAGTCAAGAAGCAAGTTAGAACTGGACATGGAATAACAGACTGGTTCCAAATAGGGAAAGGAGTACATGAAGGCTGTATATTGTCACCCTGCTTATTTAACTATGCAGAGTATATCATGCAAAATGCCAGGCTGGATGAAGCACAAGCTAAAATCAAGATTGCTGGGGGAAATATCAATAACCTCAGATATGCAGATGACACAACCCTTATGGCAGAAAAAGAAGAACTAAAGAGCCTCTTGATGAAAGTGAAAGAGGAGAGTGAAAAAGTTGGCTTAAAACTCAACATTCAGAAATATAAGATCATCTGGTCCCATCACTTCATAGCAAATAGATGGGGAAACAATGGAAACAGTGACAGGCTTTATTTTTTTGGGCTCCAAAATCACTGCCAATGGTGACTGCAGTCATGAAATTAAAAGACACTTACTCCTTGGAAGAAAAGTTAATGACCAACCTAGACAGCATATTAAAAAGCAGAGACATTTCTTTGCCAACAAAGGTCTATCTAGTGAAAACTATGGTTTTTCCAGTAATCATGTATGAATGTGGAGTTGGACTATAAAGAAAGCTGAGCACCACAGAATTGATGCTTTTGAACTGTGGTGTTGGAGAAGACTCTTGCGAGTCCCTTAGACTGCAAGGAGATCCAACCAGTCCATCCTAAAGGAAATCTGTCCTGAGTATTCATTAGAAGGACTGATGCTGAAGCTGAGACTCCAGTACTTTGGAAACTGACTCATTAGAAAAGAACTGACTCATTAGAAAAGACCCTCATTCTAGGAAAGGTTGAGGGCAGGAGAAGAAGGGGACGACAGAGGATGAGATGGTTGGATGGCATCACCGACTGGATGCACATGAGTTTGGGGAAGCTTCGGGAGTTGGTTATGGACAGGGAAGCGTGACGTGCTGCAGTCCATGGGTTTGCAAAGAGTTGGACATGACTAAGCGACTGAACTGAACTGAACTGTATATGAAGCACTTGCTACATAATTTGAAGTAGGTATCACAGAGTCACCTCACATGCCCCATTCCTCAGACAGTGCTTCTCTTTCCCACTTCTCTTTATACTTGGTCTTAGTTGGTAGCATATTCATCAGTCATGTTAGAGTCAGTTTTTGACTTATACCATTTTCTTGTATTTAAATTAGGTGTTGGTCCTGCCAGTCATACTTGGTAAATACTTTTCCACTTTAGGCTTTCATTGTTGTGAGCATATTGGTAGCCTCCTCACTGGTTTTCTTGTGTCGTCTTAAATTCATCTTTTCCATGGCTATTAGAATGAGCTGTCTAAAATAGTGTTCTAACCTTTAGATCTTTTGTTATCTATGAAATGAACACTGTCTTCCTTACACACATTTGTATGGCTTCTTGTTCTTTCTCTGGCCTTCATTCTTGCTCTAATCTGTCCTGAGTATTCATTAGAAGGACTGATGCTGAAGCTGAGACTCCAGTACTTTGGAAACTGACTCATTAGAAAAGAACTGACTCATTAGAAAAGACCCTCATTCTAGGAAAGGTTGAGGGCAGGAGAAGAAGGGGACGACAGAGGATGAGATGGTTGGATGGCATCACCGACTGGATGCACATGAGTTTGGGGAAGCTTCGGGAGTTGGTTATGGACAGGGAAGCGTGACGTGCTGCAGTCCATGGGTTTGCAAAGAGTTGGACATGACTAAGCGACTGAACTGAACTGAACTGTATATGAAGCACTTGCTACATAATTTGAAGTAGGTATCACAGAGTCACCTCACATGCCCCATTCCTCAGACAGTGCTTCTCTTTCCCACTTCTCTTTATACTTGGTCTTAGTTGGTAGCATATTCATCAGTCATGTTAGAGTCAGTTTTTGACTTATACCATTTTCTTGTATTTAAATTAGGTGTTGGTCCTGCCAGTCATACTTGGTAAATACTTTTCCACTTTAGGCTTTCATTGTTGTGAGCATATTGGTAGCCTCCTCACTGGTTTTCTTGTGTCGTCTTAAATTCATCTTTTCCATGGCTATTAGAATGAGCTGTCTAAAATAGTGTTCTAACCTTTAGATCTTTTGTTATCTATGAAATGAACACTGTCTTCCTTACACACATTTGTATGGCTTCTTGTTCTTTCTCTGGCCTTCATTCTTGCTCCTATCTTCCTATAGTGTGTGCTCTAACATCAACCTGCTTATAAATCTTTTGTGTATGTGGTATATTGTGTCCTTCCATTGTACCGTTTCTCGTAATCCTTTCTTCATTTGAGTCCATTCTTGCCTATCATTTTAAGCTGTCACCTGTTATTGGACTTCTTTTCTGATGGTTCGTCCTTCCTCTGAGCTCCTGTAACATTCTAGCTCTAGGTCATTGGGTTATAATTATTTATATGTCTGTTTTTTCAGGTCAACTAAACATCACTGGAACTGAACGTATTTGAGGTCAATGACTGTGTTCCTTTCATCTTTGAATTCCAAGGACTAGCACAGTGTCACAGAATAGGGAGTCAAGAAATGTTTATTGAATAAAGTGACTGGACTTATATCAAATGATACCGCTTATACATGGAATCTAAAAAATGGTACAAACGAATTTATTTGCAAAACAGAATTGGAGTCACAGATACAGAAAACAACTTATGGTTACCAGGGAGGAAATGGGGTGGGAGAGGGTAAATTGAGAAACTGAGATTGACACATACACACTACTATATATAGAGAGATAATATAGGTCTATAATATAAATAGATAATCAGGACCTACTGTGTGTATAGCATGGGGAACTCTACTCACTACTTTGAAATGACCTAGATGGGAAAAGAATCTAAAACAGAGCAGATATATACATATATATATATCAACTATACTGCAATAAAAATTAAAGTGATTGGCTTTTTCTTTTTAAATTTTAGCATAATTGACATACATTAGGGTATGCAGCTTTTAAGTGTTTAATGTGGTAGATTTTAATAGTTGTTTACACTTAAAGGTGTAAACAGTGTACACTTAACACTTAATAGTTGTTACACTCCCACCATCCTAAATGATGAGACATTTCCATCACTCAAGAAAGCTTTCTTAGGGTCTGTCCCTTCCACTGGCCTGTGGCCCCAGGTCGTCTTTGACATCTGTCATCCTGAATTAATTTTTCCTGTAATTGAACATCATAAAAATGGAATAATTTTGTCTGACTTCTTAGAAGCTTAACAATGTTTTTGAGACTCATTTATGTTGTCACCTGTAGCATTAGTTTATTATTTTTTATTACTGAGTAGTATTTTTACATGTTTGAGTATAGCATAATTTTTAAGTCTTTTTCGTATTGATAGACATTTTGGGTTGTTTCTGATTTCCAGTTATGAAGAAGACCTTTCTTGTACAAATGTTTTTTTGTGGGCATGTATTTCATTTCTTGTGGATAAAATGTCGAGACATAAGATTAGTTGGCCATATGGTAGATTTATGTTTACCTTTATTTCTGAAGTGATTGTGACATTTATACTCCAACCAACAATCTGAGAGATCTGATTTCTCTAGTTCTCATGAGCGTTTTAAGTCCTTTCAATTTTAGCCATTCATGCTTGTGTGAGATGGTGTTACATTGCAGTATTAATCTGCATTTGCTTGTGACTAAAGATGTTGAGTACCCTTTCATCTGCTTGTTGGTCATTTGCATATATTCTTTTAAAAAATTTTTATTGAAGTATAATTGATTCATAATATGTTGATTTCTGCTATACCAAAGTGATTCAGTTAAACATATGTGTATATATTCTTTCACATATTCTTTTCCATTTTGATTTATTGCAGGATATTGAATATAGTTCCCTGTCCTATACAACAGGACCTTTTTGTTTATCCATCCTGTATATACTAGTTTGCATTTGCTAATTCCAAAGTCTCAATCCTTCCCTCTCCTATCCACCTCCCCCTTGGCACCTGCAAGTCTATTCTCTGAGTCTGTTTCATAGATACATGTTTATCTTCTTTTATGAAGTATCTGTTTGAGTCTTTTGCCTGTTTCTTTAAAAAACTGGATTGCTGAACTTTTCCTGTTGATTTACAGAAATTGTTTATATGTTCTGGATGCAAATCTTTTGACAGATGCACATACTATGAATACTTTTCCATCTATGGTTTTTCAATTTATTTTACTAATGTTATTTTTTGATATTAGAAATGTTTAATTTTGGTGACGATCAATTTTATCAGTTTTTTTTTTTTAATGAATTTTGCTGTTATGTCCTGTCCAAGAATTGTTGCCTACCTCATTTGTGAAAATGCTCTAATGTTTGCTTCCAGAAGCTTTATGGTTATATTTTGGTATGTGACCAAATTAATTTTTGTGTGTAGAGTGGGAAAGAGGCTGAGTTTTATTTAATTTTTTATACACTTACTCAGTTTTTTCAGTAACATTTGTTAAAAAGATTTTGTTTCACTATTGGGTTGACTTAGCATTTTGTTGAAGATCTGTTGACCATATTTTGTTCATCTAATATTTAGATTCCTTTCTGTGTCTTTGTTCTGTCTGTCTTCATGCCAGTATCACAGTTTCTTAATGGAGCTTTATCAATTAGTGTAAGTACAGATATCAGTTAGTGTAAGTTCTCATCTCTCCTTTAAGTATAATCTGTCTGTTCTTGATCTTTTGCATTTCCATATGAATTTCCATATTGCATTTCCATAGAATCAGTTTACCTATTTATTGAACAAAGCATACTGGAATACATGATAGTTAGAAAATGATGGTAGTGTGATAAACAACCTCTAAAATTGCCTCTCAACCTATATTTATGACAATTCTATGTAAAAACATACTCTCAACTTACATGAAGATGAAGAATGCTAACACTATCAAATAGCTGGGGGTGATAAATCGTTAACAAACAATGGTACCATGGTTTCACACACTCCCCCCTCAGACTATTACATTATGGGGCTGGATGATTCAGGACCATAGGAAAAGCAGAGAGATGCACGGGGCTTGAGGGGGAACCAGCAAGGTGAAATCTACCCTAAAGTTGAAAATGTTAAAGTAACTTGACATATCAGAAAGGTATTTCAAATTATGCATATCTTTAAGGGACACTTTCCAAATAAAGGACCAGGTGGAATATTTAAAGAGATAGGTGTTGTCCAGTTGGTTAGGCATGGAACTTAGAGAGATGGTTATATAAAGGAACAAGTATGTGATTTAAATCCGCCTGCCAATGCAGGGAACACAAATCCAATCCCTGGTCTGGATTCCACATGTCTTGGAGCAACTAAGCCCGTGAAACAACACTACTGAGCCCACATTCTAGAGGCCACACGGTGGAACTACTGAGGCCTGCACACCCTAGAGCCCATGCTCCACAAGAAGAGGAGACACCACAGTGAGACCCATGAACTGCACCTGCAGAGTAGCCCCTGCTTGGTGCTACTAGAGAAAGCCTGCAGCAGCAGAGACCGAGCATAGCAAAATTAAATAAATAAACAGAACTGATAAAAATAAATACAGTTATAAAAGAGATAGACTCTATTTAAAAGATTAAGACCGATTTCAAAGAGAAGGCATTATCTGCAGGGCTACGCTTCCAAATGCATAGCTTCTGGGAGAGAAAAAGGCAAAAGCGTAAACAGTAGTTTTCTTTGGCATTTGGATAGTGAAGAGGAAAAAAATAAGAGAAAAGAATGAATCTCACAAGGCAGTTGAATCGCAAGTTGGAGGATTCACAAAACTAGTTCTGCTCCTCTGCCTTAAGGGAACAGACCAACCAACCACCCCATTAAAGTACCTGGCTGGTATTGATAAGATAGGGTAACTTTGGACTAGAAGTACTGTAAAATGGATCAACAGCACAAAATAAAAATGTTTCTGAATCAGGAAACAATTTCGTGCACAAATTAACTGAGAAACCCCCCCTCCTGCCTTAATACACACCATGAAGTTAGGAAAACTGTAAATTGATACTCCAAACAATTAAATTAACAAGAATTTGACAATATGAAAAATCTCTTTAATCAGAAATTAAAAAACTGAACATAGAAATGGATAACAAATGGGGAAGTCAAAGAATTGATGAAGTTCATAAAATAGAAGAAAGTGTCAAAATTATCCCAGAAATGAAGAATATATTGCAGGGTGCCAAGGGGATAATAGACTAACATAAAAATTTAATAGCATCAAAAAAAAAAAGAATAACTATGAGAATTAAAATTACATTAACTATGTAATGTTACATTAACTATTACATTAACTATGAGAATTAAAATTTACAGAGAAGTAAAAAAATGTCACAGAAAAAATAGTGGAAATGGAAGACAGTCAAGGAAGGAATAATATTTGTCTTCTTGAAATCTCTGAAGAAGAGAACCAAAACAACTAAAAAGAGCTAATATCTGAAAATATAATTCAAGAAAACCTTCCAGATAGACCCTGAATCCACACTGAAATTATATCAATAACCTGGAAAAATTAATTCATAATATATATATGCTCAGTTGTGTCTGACTCTTTGCAACCCATGGACTGTAGCTCACCAGGCTCCTCTATTCATAGGATTTCCCAGGAAGGAATACTGGAGTGGGTTGCGGTTTTCCTTCTCCAGGAAATCTTCCTAACCCAGGGATCAAACCCTGGTCTCCTGCACTTCAGACAGATTCTTCACCTTCTGAGCCACTGGGGAGAGAGTGAAGGTGAAGGTGAAGTCACTCAGTCATGTCCGACTCTTTGCGACCCCGTGGACTGTAGCCTACCATAATTACTAGTATATATCTTCAGTTCAGTTCAGTCGCTCAGTCGTGTCCTACTTTTTGGCGACCCCGTGAATCGCAGCATGTCAGGCCTCCCTGTCCATCACCATCTCCCGGAGTTCACTCAGACTCACGTTCATCGAGTCCGTGATGCCATCCAGCCATCTCATCCTCTGTTGTCCCCTTCTGCCCCCAGTCCTTCCCAGCATTGGAGTCTTTTCCAGTGAGTCAACTCTTCGCATTAGGTGACCAAAGTACTGGAGTTTCAGCTTTAGCATCATTCCTTCCAAAGAAATCTCAGGGCTGATCTCCTTCAGAATGGACTGGTTGGATCTCCTTGCAGTCCTAGGGACTCTTAGGAGTCTTCTCCAACACCACAGTTCAAAAGCATCAATTCTTCGGCGTTCAGCCTTCTTCACAGTCCAACTCTCACATCCATACATGACCACAGGAAAAACCATAGCCTTGACTAGACGGACCTTAGTCGGCAAAGTAATGTCTCTGTTTTTGAATATACTGTCTCTAGGTTGGTCATAACTTTTCTTCCAAGGAGTAAGCGTCTTTTAATTTCATGGCTGCAGTTAGCATCTGCAGTGATTTTGGAGCCCCAAAAAATAAAGTCTAACACTGTTTGCACTGTTTCCCCATCTATTTCCCATGAAGTAATGGGACCAGATGTCATGATCTTTGTTTTCTGAATGTTGAGCTTTAAGCCAACTTTTTCGCTCTCCTCCTTCNTGCATCTGACACAAGATTCTGCCTTTTTCCCTTTTCACCAAAGAATTTCAAAGACTTTCCCAGACATATTTACAGACTTATACAAGTGTTTTCAGAAGATTCATGAAAAGTCATGACGTCTATCCCGTGCATTATTAGAGAAATCCTGGACGTATTGGTTTTAACTCATTTTCAGTCCTGTCGGGCAATGGTTAATTGTTAGTCTGAAGTTTACAACCAGGCCAAAGATGGTTGGAATAACTGGATGTTCATGCTTGCAGTGCTAACATACAGAATATACAAGCTGAAAAAATAAAATAATACTGATCAGTTTTTACATAGTTTTCAGAATTGTTTACTGGGACTCTTCTGGTTGAGGAATTGCAACTTCACTGGCAAAAATATTCTTAGAATGTATGCCAGAGGGAGATTGTGAAAAGCATGGTGTATAAAGAAGTCTTGCAGAAGGAAATGGAGATCAACTCCACTATTCTTGCCTAGGAAATCCCATGAACAGAGGACCGTGGTAGGCTACTGTCTGTGGGGTCACAAGAGTCAGACATGACTTAGCAACTAAATCACCAGCATCACCATAAAGTCTAGAAGAAAAACATGATTTCCCTAAACCAAAGAGGTCTCACCTTCAAATTTGTCTCTTTTTGACAGAGAGGTGACCAGCAGAATGAAGTCATTAGGAAATTGTGATTGACATGTTGTGGGATTTCCCATTACAAATATTTTTTTCCACCCCCTCTGAGTTGCTTTGTTTCTTTATAGTGTCTCAGTTCAGTTTGTTCAGTCACTCAGTTGTGTCCTACTCTTTGCAACTCCATGAACCATAGCACATCAAGCCTCCCTGTCCATCACCAACTCCGAGTCTACCCAAACCCATGTCCATTAAGTCAGTGATGCCATCCAACCATCTCATCCTCTGTCGTCCCCTTCTCCTCCTGCCCTCAATCTTTCCCAACATCAGGGTCTTTTCAAATGAGTCAGCTCTTTGCATCAGAGGCCAAAGTATAAATGTAACTATAGTGGTATAAGAGACTATCAATGAATCTTTTGGTCAATTCTAACTCTAGGTCCACTGATGTAGATTTGATGGGCTTGTATAAATTTTTAAATACCAGAGAGCATGCTCTCTCAAATATGTTTCCCTAGCGAGGTCTTACAATTTTTAATGTTTTTAAGTCCATGCTTATAGCATTATGGATGTTTTCTTATATTTCCAAGATGAGTTAAATTACACAGCAGTACTGTATTAGGATGCATCTATTATTTTCCAGATCTATGATGCATGATAATGAAATTCTTCAGCCCAGAAATCTTGCTGAAATACTGAAAAGTGGCAGGGTTGGTTAAAGCCTGGATAAATCTGGTTCCCTTATCCTGAAATCTGGCCTACAATTTAGAGGGGTCAAGTCCTGGAGAAAGCTTCCTCTGAGATCAATGCAAAGAAATAAAGGAAAAGAGCAGAATGGAAAGACTAGAGATCTCTTCAAGAAAATTAGAGATACCAAGGGAATATTTCATGCAAAGATGGGCATAAATGGTATGGACAGACCTAACAGAAACAGAAGATATTAAGAAAAGGTGGCAAGAATACACAGATGATCTACACAAAAAAGATCTTCATGAGCCTAATAGTCATGATGGTATGATCACTCCACTAAAGCCAGGCATCCTGAAATGCAAATACAAGTGGGTTTTAGAAAGCATCACTATGAACAAAGCGAGTGGAGGTGATAGAATTCCAGTTGAGCTATTTCAAATCCTAAAAGATGATGCTGTGAAAGTGCTGCACACAATATGCCAGCAAATTTGGAAAACTCAGCACTGGCCACTAGGACTGGAAAAGGTCAGTTTTCATTCTAATCCAAAAGAAAGGCAGTACCAAAGAATTCTCAAACTACTGCACAATTGCACTCATCTCACATGCTAGTAAAGTAATGCTCAAAATCNTCAAATCCTAAAAGATGATGCTGTGAAAGTGCTGCACACAATATGCCAGCAAATTTGGAAAACTCAGCACTGGCCACTAGGACTGGAAAAGGCCAGTTTTCATTCTAATCCAAAAGAAAGGCAGTACCAAAGAATTCTCAAACTACTGCACAATTGCACTCATCTCACATGCTAGTAAAGTAATGCTCAAAATCTCCAAGCTAGGCTTCAACAGTATGTGAACTGTGAACTTCCAGATATTGAAGCTGCATGTAGAAAAGGCAGAGGAATCAGAGATCAAATTCCCAACATCCATTGGATAATCAAAAAAGCAAGAGAGTTCCAGAAAAACATCTACTTCTGCTTTATTGACTATGACAAAGCCTTTGATTGTGTGGACCACAACAAACTTTGGTAAATTCTTCAAGAGATGAGAATACCAGAAAAACTGACGTGCCTCTTGTGAGAAATCTGCATGCAGGTCAGGAAGCAACAGTTAGAACTGAACATGGAACAACAGACTAGTTCTAAATTGGGAAAGGAGTACATCAGTGCTGCATATTGTCACCTTGTTTATTTAACTTATATCCAAAGTACATCATGAGAAATGCTGGGCTGGATGAAGCACAAGCTGGATTAAAGATNTCCAAAATCCATTTCTCTCAACCAGGCATTTCAGCAGAACTGAACTGCAAATATTTTAAATTTCTCCCTAGCATGCAAGTCCAGACTACTAGGATTCTACTCTGCTGATGAAGGACAATATCACAGGCTTTGGGAAACAAATAGGCAGATTCTTGTTAAGGAAACCGAAAAGCAGTGAAGGCTAAGGGCAGTCCTGAAGTCCCAGAGTTGGTGAGTGATCAATCAAGAACTAGGAACTAGATATTCTGACTCTCTGTGATTTTTACCTCCAGTTAACTCCAAGATACTCAAATAGGGACATGGCAGTCATTGTTATCAAAGAGACGCTAAATAAGCTGTCCCTTAACATCACTGCTTCAATCCAGGCCGAGACAAAATGGAGTAGAAAACAGAACAGGGACCCTGGAGTCAGAGTGTCTCGCTTTAGCCACTTACTGACTATGTAAATAAACAAGCTACTTAATCTTTCTGTGTGTCGATTTCCTTATAATAAAACGTATATAATAATAGAAACTATTTCATAGGGTTGTTGCGAGCATTAGTGAGAATAAAACCATGAAAAGTGTTTAGAGCTGCACCCAATGCATACAATAAATGGTCAATATATATATTATTTCCATGGTGAGATAACATCACAACCAGCCTCTATGAGGTATAAAAAGTAGAAAACCACCTAACTCTATGAAGCACTTACTATGAGCTAGGCACTATTCTAAGTGCAGAGTATACATGACTCAGTATTTCGAAACTCAAGGCCTGTGTTCTTAACTGTTGGGTTGCATTTTCTTCTCAGACTGAAGAAGATGGAGAACAACCTAACCTTCTTAGATTCTCAGGCATTGTTAAGCTGACCTTCAGTACATATAAACACTACCTGTGAGGGTGGTCCAAATAAATAACCACCTGCCAGCAGTAACTCACTGGCATCATGGAGTAACTTCTGCATTTGTAGATCAAAAGCTAGACTTAAACTGAGTAAATCTGATAAACGTTATTATCCAGTTTTTTCCTATATCGTATAGATGTTTCATTGCTCCTTGAGAGGTTTTTTGGTTTGCTTTCTGTCTTTTTGCTCTTTTTTCATCACTAAGCACAACAGGTGAAACATCCTTTAGACTCTTTAGGAAATCTGTCAGTGGTCAGTAACAAAACAGCTACTGAGCAAGCTCTAATCATAACCCCAGGTAATATTTACATATCTATTTATGGCATTTATTTCAGCTATGTACTATAAAGACTTTAAACAAATTAACTCATTAAATTCTCAACAAACCAATGAAGGAAATACTATTATTATCCTCCATTTTACAAACAAAGAAACTAAACCTTAAGGACTTTAAGTCACTTGACTGAAATTTTTAAACAATTAAGTTGTAGGAACCAGAATTCAAACCAACTACTAAGCTCTAACTCGGAAAAATTTCTGTCCCAATAGCTTATACAGGATGGGTGGGAACCTCATCTGGGATTTACATAAAGAGGCTGTTTGGGAAACGTCTGTGGAATAATACATTATTAACCATTTAAACTTTGAGAGATTAAAATACACTTCCTCTTCCCTTATGAAGGAAAGCTTCTCATACTTAGGGCCTGAAGCTAACCAGACAGAAATCAAGACTGTGGATGCTTATATACTATTTGGCCACCTAATGGTGGATTCCAAAGACTCTGCTTTATCTCAAGTGTCCCAAATTCAGTAATCTTGAATTGTGGGAGAGTTCCACAAGTAATAATCCACAGAACTTGACTGGATTATTATTAGTAGAGCTTCAGCATGATAGTCATGCTTAGGAAATTAGAATTATCACTGCTGTTATTACTCTTAATTATGAAGTGTAATGTGGAACCCCAAAAGTACTTTAATGTATTGATCAGATACTGATCATCATTCAGTGCCTGTTAGGTGCCAGATACTTTACATACATTATTTAAATTATTTCCTAAAAGAAACTCATTACCCCCATTTTATGGAACAGGAAATTTAACAGTTGGAAAATATACAGCAAGTTTTAACTCAGGTTTGGCAGCTCCAAAGCCAGCCCCTTTCCACCCATAAAAATCAAAAGATTTTTCTACTTCTGGTGACTTAAAATCTAGGGCAAGAAGATCATGTTAGGAGAGTGGGAAAGTCACAGACTTTTGAGGATACAGGTTCTCCTTCAGGGGCAAAAAAAAAAAAAAAAAAGCATCCACATACAAACACACAAATTCTTAAAATTTCATGGGGTTTTGGAGCCTTACAGCCTTGTTT
>SJYX01021668.1:0-16282 GCA_006410675.1 Oreotragus oreotragus
TTTTCTGGGTGTACAACTGGCACCCCTTATTAGGCAGATGGTGACTGTCCAGAACCCCAAGAAGTCTTATTTAGCAAAGAAGCTTGCTTGCATTTTGGAAGTTTTTCTGGGGCTGCGATTGTCCCCTTCTGGCCCTTCCAGCTCTGGCTGCCAGTCACCGGAGGGGTATGGTCTGCAGTGGGCTAATTCTGTTTGTCCTTTGTTCTGTGCCTGGTCCTGGTGGTGTCTTATGTTAGAGCTTTTCACGCAGTAACTATCCCACAATCTGGTTTGCTAGTCCAAGTTAGTTCCCTCTGGTTATGAAAGCACTGCTGCCCGCGCCTCCCTGCCCAGCCCCCGCTTGCTAGTGGCGGATGCAGGCGTCTGCTGCTTCTTCGCTGGGGGAGTTGCCATTGGGCTACTAGTCTGTTGCTTTTAATTATTTATTTATTTTTCCTCCCTGTTATGTTGCCCTCTGTGCTTCCAGTGCTCGCCACAGACTTGGCCGAGAGAGTGTTTCCTGGTGTTTGGAAACTTCTCTCTTTTTAAGACTCTCTTCCCGGGACAGAGCTCCCTCCCTACCTCTTTTGTCTCTTTTTTCCATCCTTTATATTTTTCCTACCTCTTTTTGAAGTCAATATTCTGCTTTTCNTCTGTGCTTCCAGTGCTCGCCACAGACTTGGCCGAGAGAGTGTTTCCTGGTGTTTGGAAACTTCTCTCTTTTTAAGACTCTCTTCCCGGGACAGAGCTCCCTCCCTACCTCTTTTGTCTCTTTTTTCCATCCTTTATATTTTTCCTACCTCTTTTTGAAGTCAATATTCTGCTTTTCTGAGTGCCTGATGTCCTCTGCCAGCATTCAGAAGTTGTTTTGTGAAGTTTACTCAATGTTGAAATGTTCTTTTGATGAATTTGTGAGGGAGAAAGTGGTCTCCCCATCCTATTCCTCCGCCATCTCCCCCCCCCCAACCAGTTCTGTCTTCTATAAGAATTGGGTACTCATTATATTGCCTGAATTTGTCGCGTGGTGGGTACATAATGACTATGAAACGCATTTAAAAAAAACCGTAATGTTCTACAGAGATGTCATTTTTTTTTTTTGTATTTATTTATTTTTTTACATGAACTCCCAAACATGAACCCCCCTCCCACCTCCCACCCCACATCATCCCTCCAGATCATCCCCATACACCAGCCCCAAGCGTCCTGCATCCTGCATTGAACATAGACTGGCAATTCATTTCTTACATGATAGTATACAAATTTCAATGCTATTCTCCCAAATCATCCCACCCTCTCCCTCTCCCTCTCCCTCTCCTNACTATGGATCTTGTCTAAAGGACTGTTTAAAATTTCCCTAGGCAGTAGAACAGGCACATGCAGTTATTAAAATACTGTCTGCTTTTAATGTGGAAAGCAGTTGTTTACCACTGCAGAAGGAATCCTTCTCAAATGAAATTTGTGATAATTACCTGTAGAGTCAACGCTCTTCTGTAGCTAAATTAGTCTGATTTTGGTCAAAACTAATTTGAAAAGATAGCATTCATTTGTACATCTAGTACTTGACTAAATAGTTTTCTGCAGTAAGTAATAAAAGGAGACAGAGCATATCTAATAAAAGGCTTAATTGTGACTAAAGTTGATGAGGCTCTATTTTTATACTAGTTATTCATTACATGCAGTGGGGATTTGTGTTCACAGAGAACTTTAGCAAATTTGGAAGAAGCATGACCCTGTATAAGTATATGTGTTGAGCAAGTGCGCAGGTCCAAAATTCTATGTCTTGGGAATTACTACTTGGGAACATATCATAGGAAATACTAAGTAAGACCTCTTAGACACATAAAATGATTGCTTTGTTGGTGGAAGTTTCTTCTTGGGGAAACTTTTAGAATGCAAAAAGTAGATATTCTTTTTCAGATTGGCAAACTTTCAAGGCCAAGAAGATAAGAGATGATCTCTGAAGACCTCGATTCTAGAAGGAAAGGAAATAATTCACTGTCAAGGGTCTGCTATTCATCCTAATAGTATTAGTAGAAATACTCACCTTCATAATTTCTGTGGCATCTGGTTTACAGTTCTCTCTGTAATTCAGGAAGAGGCTAAGAGAAGAGAAAAATAATTTATGATTTTCAATATAGGGCAGATGAGAAAATCAGATAAAAAATATGAATGTTACCTTGATAAACTATAAGTCCCCAAGTCCAGAAAAGGGAGGGCTTTTAATGCTCTGCAACCTTACTGAAGAAGGCAATGCACCCTACTCTAGGACTCTTGCCTGGAAAATCCCATGGATGGGGGAGCCTGGTAGACTGCAGTTCATGGGGTCTCGAAGAGTCAGACACGACTGAGTGACTTCACTTTCAGTTTTCACTTTCATACATTGGAGAAGGAAATGGCAACCCACTCCAGTATTCTTGCCTGGAGAATCACAGGGACGGGGGAGCCTGGTGGGCGGCTGTCTATGGGGTCGCACAGAGTTGGACATGACTGAAGTGACTTAGCAGCTATCTTATTGGAAGCTTTCTTTTTAAATAATTTAATAACATTTAAATTTATTTTTGTACATAGTTTTATTGGCATATTATTGACATAATAAACTGCATACAAAGTGTACATTTGAAATTTTTGATACAATGTGCACCATGAAACATAATGAAGATCTATGTCACCCCCCCCAAATTTCCCTCTGACTCTTTTTAATTCCTCCTCCTTCCTGTCCTCTCTGCCATCTCCAGATAATCATTGTTTTTTTTTAATCACTTTCAGTGAATTTGCATTAACTAAATATTTATATAAGTGGAATCCTAGTATAAGTTCTGTTTTGTTTGTCTGCTTCCTTCATATAATATATAATCATGATTAAGTGAGAAAACATGTGCAAACACTTGGCGTTACATGCAGTGGTATATAAAGTCATTAAAATAATTAATTTGCTTCTGTTGCATTGCTCAATACTTTATTTGAATTTCTTATGTCTCAGTAATAATGAATGTCAGAGAGCGCCAGGAACTATGTTTAAATGATTTTTTTTTTAAAGAAAATGTGTTTTTCATATATTTTGCTGTAGTGAACATATTATTTTTGTCGAATAAAATATAAATTAGACATTCTGAGGACATTGTTAAAGGTCTCTGGGCTTATTACATCCTGCAGATTTGCACCTACAATGAACTTGGTTACAGATCTAAGGAAATGCATGGTTATGTCAGTCCTTGGAGGCCAGATGGCACACAGGTGTGTGCCTGTGTGCTAATGGCTAATTGCATTAGCCATTGAGCCTGTCAGCATGTTTCAGACCTTGATCTAACTGATCTATGAGAAAGAATGTATTTTGTTCTATCTCTCTACTAGTTTTTCAGCTGGCTATAAATCACTTCTACTGTGTGAGGAAAAAAATAGACTTTCTTGGTTAGCTCTGCCTGTGTCACTTTCCATGGATATATTTATGTTCAAAGGCTGTATAGAATTTTATTAGGGTAAAGGCAGAAACTGGGCTTCCCAAGTGGTGCAGTAGTAAAGAATCCGCCTGCTGATGCAAAAGACCAGGGTTTGATCCCTGGGTCAAGAAGATCCGTTGGAGAAGGGAATGGCAATGCACTCCAGTATTCTTGCCTGTGAAATCCCAGGGACAGGGGAGCCTGGTGGACTATAGTCCATGGGGTCGCAGAGTTGGACACAACTGAGCTATTGAGCACGCACACACGTAAGGACAGGATCTACAGACAGATGGGTTGTCAGGCTTGGCATATGAAATTGCATACAGAAGCATGACTGGCAATATTTTCTAGCCCAAGCCATGCTCTTGAGTAAATTATTTAGAATTTACATATGAAAGATGTCTTTGAAATCAGCTTTCCATCTGTGACCTGACAGCTTGTAGATGAACATTTAGTGTGTTTTTAAAAGGCCACCATTTTATGTATGAGAGGTGTATGTGTCAAATGAAAGCATGAAAGTGAAAGTGAAAGTCACTCAGTCGTGCCCAACTCTTTGTGATACCATGCATTGTAGCCCTCCAGGCTCCTCTGTCCATGGAATTCTCCAGGCCAGAATACTGGAGTGGGTAGCCATTCCCTTCTCCAGGGGATCTTTCCAAACCAGGGATCAAACCCAGGGCTCTCACACTGCAGGCAGATTCTTTATCACATGAGCCACCAGAGAAGCCCAATAGACTTCTCTATTATTTATTCTCCTCTAAATTCTCCTTAGATGGATAATTACAGGACTTCTGTGTGGCATCTGCTTTGTAAGAGGGATATAGTGCCTGTTACTGAAGGTCACTCAAAAGGAATTTACCATTTGTTGATGATTATTTGCTTACAACTGTTGTATGCATTCTGTCTGCATACTTCTGTGTTTGTACCTTTTTACCTTTCTATCTCATCTTCAAGCATTAGTATCATAATCCTTATCTGAAAGGTATATGATATATACTTTTACTACAATGTAAATAAGAATTTTTGAATTGTAGAGACAAGATGATTCCTTTTATTTTTTATTCTTTTAGGTATGTCAGTTCACATTGTGAACTTTTTTGCTTCCCTGGTGGCTCAGACGGTAAAGCGTCTGCCTGCAATGTGGGAGACCCGTGTTCAATCCCTGGGTCAGGAAGATCCCCTGGAGAAGGAAATGGCAACCCACTCCAGTAATCTTGCCTGGAAAATCCCATGGCTGAATCCTGGTAGGCTACAGTCATTGGGATCGCAAAGAGTCGGATATGACTGAGTCACTTCACAGCATACAATAATCAATTTGGAATTCTTTTGGAAATGGTAAAAATGTGAGATACTAGTGTAACATTCTCCAAGATAATATACTTGGTAGACTTATTTCATTATGTTTTAATTGATATCATTTGACTGAATCAGTCATAAAGGAAACGGATCTTTAAAAGCTGGATTATTTTTAGGGTTTGAGATTTTTACATTCGTTTAGTCACTGAGCTATTATTTTCTTCATTATTATTACAAAGCCATGAGTTCACATTACAGTCTATTTTTCAAAGAAATAATAGCTTCACAGTTTCAAGAACTGAACACAAACTGTTTACAAAATATTCTTTTTTAGTCCTTGTTTTCTGAATATACTTACATGGTTTTTTATTTCTTTTCTTTAAGATTCAATTATTAAGTATTTTTAATTTTCTACAAATATTATCAATAACCACATAGTATTCTGTTAGATGTTGCACTGTGGTTTACTTACTATTCCCTGTCATCCTATATTTTACTGATTTTGTTTTTTTACCATTTTGGATAGTACTGTAATGAATATCTTTGTCTGGGTAGCTGTTCTTTCTCTGCTGAATTAATTACTTATGAATATTTTATGACTTTCCAAACTTATTATCATTGTACAGCCAGGAACATCAGGGACACAATTTTGTCATTTTATAGTTGTATATAAATGCATTAATTTTACCATATCATCAGAATTTCATGCCACTATTTTAATTTTTCATTTTAATAGACATAAAATTTTATCTTAATGGTCCTTTAATTTTCATTTCTTTGATTATATCAAACCAAGACAAAATATTTTCAAAATCTTTGTAACTTTTTACGTCTAGTATGAATTGTGTCTGGCGTCTTGAGTGTTTTGGGGAGCATTTACAGAAGCTCTTTATTTTATATAGGTGCTGACACTTTGTTGTTCATACATAATCAAATGTTTTCTCGAACTGTTTATTTAGTATTTATTTCTATTTTTCTTACATAAAAATTTTATAAATATTTTGGTAGTTCAATATGTTGTTTTCCCTTTGTGATTTTGTTATTGCAAAACAGCTTTCTATTTTAGAAATGCCACACCTATTCATCAATTTATAACCTCTGCACTGGCTATTTTTTGCCATTAAAAAAACTTAGGTTATGATGCCATCGATATGATATACCTGCTCTCTGGTATTGCTTAGCCATTGCCACATAGCCCACCCAGATGTAGTAGCATAAAACCCAGGAGATGTAAGAGACCTGGGTTCGATCCCTGGGTTGGGAAGATCCTCTGGAGAAGGGAGTGCTAATCCACTCCAGTATTCTTGCCTGGAGAATACCATGGACAGAGGAGCTTGGTAGGCTACAGTCCACAGGGTCTCAAAGAGTGAAGTGACTGAGCATGCACGTACACATCAGAGTTCTAGTCGTTGACCAGCCTCAGCCAGGTGGTTCTCACTTGCTGTGGTGCCTGTCACAATGACTGGGATTGGAGTCACCTTTGAGATTTCCTCACCCATGACCTGTGGTTAATGCTGATCAGTAGGCAGGACCTCAGCTGAGGCTGTTGACCAGAATATCTTCATGTGACCTGTCCATGTGGTTTGGGCTTCTGTAAAGCATTGAGCCTGAGTTCCAAAAGTAAGCATGCTGAGAGAGAGACAGGCGGAGAGAGAGAGCTGGGTAGAACCTATCTCACTGTTTTAAGACCCAGCATTAGATGTCGGTAGTGTCAACTCCACTGCACTCTTTTGGTTAAGGCAATCACAAAAGAATATCATGTAGTAATAAGGGTATGTGGAAATATTGTTACAAGCCACCTTTGAAAATTACAGCTGCCATACCTATTTAATTTTTTATACTGTATTCTTGAGTATCTATGCTACATGATGAAAGTAGTTTATAGAGATTAATTGGTAGCCATACAAATGGAAGAGAGATGTGGAAATGAGGGAGGAAAGACTAGAAAGCAATTTAGGACTAAGTGAATGATAAAGGAGAATGGAAACTCGCCTCGAAGAAATCTTTTGTTGAAAAAATAAGCAGAACTTAATTACTATTGGACATGAAGCACAAATTAGAAGATTTAGAATGATTCTAAGAGATGAATTCTGGGTTACTGGAATAACAGTTATGACAATAGCAGAAGTGGGTCTGTTGAAAAGTAGGTCTAATTTTATGAGAGGCACAGAAGTATTCATTTTAACACTTGAAGTTTTACATATTGTTTGAGCTTTCAAATATAGATGCCACATGTAACACTGAAGTACCATGGTGAACACAGCATAACATTAAATTACTGTGGATGAGACATACAGAGGATCGCAGTAAGTATTTTGAGATTATCAGTATAGGAAGGAGAATTTAACTCATAAAATAGAAGGCTTTGTCTGAAGGAGAAATAAAAAAAAAAAAAAGATGAGTCTCCATGCATGGACTAATTTAAGGAATAACACACAGATGCATGGAAAATGTGTTTCATTGAAAAACTATTCATTATCTGTAGTACACCCTCTCAGGTCATCAGATTCTAGTCCTGATGACTGTTTGGTTTTGAGCTATTGTACAACTCTTCGTTTGTATGTTGTAGATAACTGAGAGATGTGTAAATCTCTTCTGTGATTTTCATGCCACTCCCCTGTCTAAGGAAAAACCAGTTTGTCTCAATTTCCAGTGTGTCTCAACATTCCCTTATATAAATTTGTACTATTTTAACTTTCCTTTTGATCTCATTATTTCATCTGCCTTGGGCCCTCATATCATATGAAATAAGAAAATCCCTTAATACACATTGGGGCTTCCCAGGTGGTTCTAGTGGTAAAGAACTTGCCTTCCAGTGCGTGAGATGCAGGTTTGATCCCTGGGTTGGGAAGATGGCAACCCACTCCAGTATTCTTGCCAGGAGAATCCCCATGGACAGAGGAGCCTGATGGGCTGCAGTCCATGGGATCACATAGAGTCGGATATGACCGAACAACTAAGCACAGCACAGCAAGGACAGTTTTATTCAGGACTATTGTAATAGGTGTCATGACCATTGTAATAGGGGAGAGAGATCAGGTTCAACTCTGAAAGCAAGGCCAAGTGGGAGTTATGGCCAAGGACCAGTTTGAAAGGGATCAGAGGATAGAAAATTACTGAGAGGAGATACTGAAGGTGGGGTAATTCTTATTAAACTGACTGAATAGGATTCTTACTAACAGCAGAGGTCATGGTGATCAGCTATCACTTGGAAGATGGAGAAAGATGAGGAATTTGAGCAGATCGAGGATGTTCAGATAGTAAGGGTAGAAAAGTTCTCTCTAAACTGGCTTGGCAGGATTCTTCCTACAGCTGGGCTAGGCAGATGTGAGGGCAAAGTCCTTGTTGAGATAAGAACTCAGAGATCCTCAGCCCAAGTTTGGTCAAGGTGGGAGGCTATGTCAATGTGAATTATGATTTTCCTTTGTTCTGAAAGTTATCTGAGCAAACGGTAGAAGGATAATCTGAGTGGCAGAAGATGAACCTAAAGTTGTAGCAGAATGGTGAACAAACTGGGTCTAGAATGAAAGTAAGAAGAAGCAAAAACAAACCCCACTCATGCTTGTCTTAACTCTTGACAAGTTATGGTAATTCTCGGACCTTCTGGTTCTTATTGGTAGAGTTGGGAGGTAATAATCGTGTCTACTTTACAAGGTCATATATAGATAAATGTGATGATGGGGAAGATATTGTCTCCCAAATCAGCAAGTGCTATGTTAGCAAAGCATTATGACTGCAATTTAGGAGTCAAATGAGGGGAGTGTTTCAAGAAGAGTTGTGTGAAGTCACATGGCAGACATTGCTAGCTCTCACTTGAAAACCATTCTCTTCTTTGTCATAGAACTTGGGCTGGTAGTGAGTGAATTACTGCCAACTGATACAGTCTGCATCTCCCAGCCTCTTTAATCACCTAGTATGACTGTGCAGTTGAGTTATGGTCGTGAAATGTGAGCTGAAGTATAGAGTATGATTTTAGAAGTCTCCTTAAAATCCTAATCTTTAACCATTAGAATCTGAGCTTGTTTTATAACTCACTTACATCTGTTAAAAATGTTGTATATTCATGTAGACTATACTTTTCAGGTTTTTTTCCAATACAAAACTCCATAGCTATCTTTTCTTGGTTTGTACTTACTCTGATCTTTGTTTCACACTTTTATTACCAACTGACTTACCTCCTCTCACCAGAGGCATTTAAAAGAATACACAAAGTCAAGGGAACAAAGAGAACAGGGAATATTTGAGTCACATTTTGCTCTGAACTTCTCGAGTTTGTTCTTAAATCTTTAAATTTTGATATAACATGGCAAAACTGCACAAAAATTAATTTTAAACTCTGTTACTTCTTTAATGCATTTCTTTAAAAGGTCTAAAATTTTATTTTTACTCAGCTTATACACATCAGAATGAATACAAGTAATATAAGTCATTTAGTTCAATGTTCACTTAGAGGCCAGAATTACCTACAGTCTTCATAAAGGCTCAGAAAATTGTGCAGTAATTCACTTGATCACACTGGAGATATATTTTCAAATCTTAAGGAAACAGGTTTCAGACAGCTCTCCTCCTCCTACCCACTGCTCCCAAAAGTAAAATGAAATCCAAAAAATAATTATACCTAATCCTGTTTCATTTTATTCTATTAGTAATGCTTGAGAAAACTTTGCTGTATCTTTCTACCCTTATAAAAATAAACTCCCCCACCCTAAAGAGAGCTCCATTTTGTAAATCCATGTAGGATATATTATTTTCATTTTCTTCCAAAATTTTTACCCTGTTGGTATTTATGTTGTTGCTTGTACACTGAAGTTAAGAAATAAACTCTTGAGATTACATGTTGCTATGTCAAGGCCAAAATAAAAATAACATGATAGAGGAATTTGGTTTGTATTGACTATTTTCTGATTAGCCTAAATATGATTATATTGATTGCTTCACCAGCACTTGTATTTAATGTATCAATTCACTGAGCTTCACTTCAAAAAAATAAGGGAAATGTAAATGTCTGCAAGGGAATGTAAATGTCTGAGCCAGATACCAGCCCTGAAAATGCTTCTGAAAATTTATTTTTAATGCTCATTAGTACATAAACTCATTTCAACTCAGGAAATATATTAGAGCAAAGCAATATGGACTCATTTATAATGATTCCCTTGCTTTAGGAAATCATTAACTTTGGAAACTATGTGATTAGGGTGACTAAATTTCTCCTGAAAATAGCCAACATCTAGGGAGAATTATGGGCTGGATAAAAGGTACTAGTTCTAAGTGCAGAGGACATGAGTGGAGGTTTAATATATTTATAATTAGATCATAGAACCAAGAAGGAACTAAAATCCAGTAATTCAAGGCCAGTGATGCACTGTACAATGTTCTACTTGCATAAACAAGTCCTTCACTATTTTCCAGAGTTTGCTCAGACTCACGTCCATTGAGTCAGTGATGCCATCCAACCGTCTCATCCTCTGTGACCTGCTTCACCTCCTGTCCTCAATCTTTCCCAGCATCAGGGTCTTTTCCAGTGAGTCAGCTCTTCGTCTCAAGTGGCCAAAGTATTGGAACTTCAGCTTCAGCATCAGTCCTTCCAATTAATATTCAGGGTTGATTGCCTTTAGGATTGACTGGTTTGATCTTCTTGTTGTCCAAGGGACTCTCAAGAGTCTTCTCCAGCAGTGATAATAATTTGGCTGTAGGTTGGCTCACATTTTCATTGTCTACTCAAAGCAGGGATTTGGAAAATTTGGCTTTTAAAAACTCCTAAACTCTTAAAGCATGTTCAAGAGGGCATGTATATCTGATGAACATCATTGATTTGGCTTCCTCTGTTAGTTCTAGAGTTTGTACTGACCTTTTTCTGGCTCCAGAGGAAATCACTCAGGGAGGTTTCATACCAAGAGAGGATGTCCTTATGTCCTGAGAGATGCTTCTTCCAAAATGTATAAAGGGGTGAGACAGTTCTCATGAATGAGATGCATACACATGGACCGTGATACAGTTGTCTGCTTCGGATATACTGTTGAAGTGTTGTACACATCTGCTGACTTTTAAGTGCTGAAATAACATCTGAAGATGGACTAACGGGTTGTAGTATCCGAAGCAGGTTTTTTAGCTGGGGGGCTATCATCTTTCACCCTGCTGATTCTCTTGCATCTGTGGTAAAGATAGCAACCCTCAAGTGCTCCAGAGGCTAGGACATAAACAATGGACAGGGCTTCTTGGGTGCCATCATAATTGGAACTCTGACTAAGCTACAGTGTTTTTTTCCCCAGAGATCTAGAAGATCTCCCTCAACTTTCTTATCTTCTACAACCTGAGATTACATCTTTGAAGGAGCAGTATGCTTTCCCTTAGGAAATAAATCAAGACAAATATGGACTGAATCATTTGCTGGCCAGTGTTGACAGAAGCACAAAAATAACACATACATTTTACAGTGTAGGGAACATGCTATTACTACTGGTCTTATCCTTGTCTGAGGCAAGGGTTTCAAATTAACTTGGTGAAATAAATCAGCCATCAGTGACTTATCTGTGATGTGGTAATTATTTAAAGCTTATTATGCAAAGATCATATATTGAATCTGAAAATAGTTAGAACTAAGTTTTCTACATAATATCTGTGGAGGGGTGATGGAAGAGAACCACTTTTAAAGTTGAAAATTCTGATTCCTTTCGATTGTTTGATATGTGTTATTTAACACAGCTCCTAATTTTTTATACATTTTTAAAAATTGAAAAAACTTACTGGCAAGTGAAATTTTTAGAAGCCTTTGATCTAAAGGGTTTTGTTTGTTTGTTTTGTTTTTTGAGGAAAACTAAAATATAAATTAGCAAAATTTTAAGTTTTGATATCAAGTTGTTTTTTTTTTTCCAGGAAAACTAAAATATAAGTAAACTTGGCCCTTGTTAGAACAAACAATAGTTTAAGTTGAGTATTTTACAGTGCTTTGATAAGTTAGAAGGTATCAGCTGATATGTACTAGTAGTGGAGTGAACTAAAGCATTTCAAATGAGTGATTAGGGGGACTAAACATAAAACTTAGTGGGAGAGTTCTGCTGATCACTGCCAAGGACAGACCCTCTAGTCATCTGTTACAGTCCAAGGAGGCCTGTCCACGTGGCAGACAATACTGAGTGTCTGCTGAGTCAGAGATCGCTGTTGTGTTCTTGTGTACTGGCTTTTGGAACTCAAGTGAAGGCCTTTCAATTTGGGTGAAATTCCTCTTGGTAGATTGGACCTAGGCTGGTCTTTGGAGAGAAATCAAGCCCTGAGCCTTTGGAGTGGGAGCACTGACTCCAAGACCATAGACAACCAGAGAACTAATGCTAGGGAGTATCAAATAGTGAGAACTCACACAAAGGCAACCACTGGAATACAAGACCTGCCATCACCCAACCACCAGTAGCACCCTGAGCACGATGCCTCATCTAAACAACACACAAAACAAAAATACAAACCCAATCATCAGCAGACAGGATTACCACCTCACTCAGCCTTGCCCATCAGAGGAAAAACAATCAAACAAACAAACAAAAACTCAGGATAAATCTCACCCTATAGGAAGCTTACACAAACCACTGGACCAGCCTTAGGAGGGCAGAAACCAAAAGGATGAAAGAATTCAACCTTGAAGCCTGGGAAAAAGAAACCTAAAACACAATAAGTTAAAAAAAATTAATGAAAAGGCAGAGACATACTACACAAATGAAAGAACAAACTAGAAATACAGAAGTCCAAATAAATGAAGAGGAAATAGGCAAACTACCTGAAAAATAATTCAGAATAACGAGAGTAAAGATGATCAAAAACCTTGAAAACAAAATGGAAAAATTGCAAGAATCAATTAACAAAGACCTAGAAGAATTAAAGAATAAACACACAGAGACAACATAATTACTGAAATTATTCTAGAAGGAATCAATAGCAGAATATCTAGTGCAGAAGACTGAATCAGTGAGCTGGAAGATAAAATGGTGGAAGTAAATTCTGAAGAGCATAATAAAGTAAAAAGAATGAAAAGATAGAGGATAGAGAAAAAGACTGAGGATAGTCTCAGAGATATCTGGGACAATATCAAATGCACCAACATTTGAATTATAGGAGTCCCAGAAGAAGAAGAGAAAAAGAAAGGGTATGAGAAAATTTTTGAAGAGATTATAGTTGAAAATTTCCCAAACATGGAAAAGGAAATAGTCAATCAAGTCCAAGAGGAACAAAGAGTTCCATACAGGATAAAACCAAGGAGAAACACACCAAGACACATCCTAATCAAATTAACAAAGACTAAGCACAAAGAAAGCGTATTAAAAGCAGCAAGGGAGAAGCAACAAGTAACATACAAGGGAAATACCATACGCTTAACAGCCTATCTTTCATCAGAAATTCTGCAGGCCAAAAGGGAATGGCAGGATATATTTAAAATACTGAAAAGGAAAAAATCTACAACCTAGATTATTGTACTCTGCAAGGATCTCATTCAAAATTGATGGAGAAATAAAAAGCTTTTCAGATAAGCAAAAGTTAAGAGAATTTAGTACCACCAAACCAGCTTTACAACAAATATTAAGGACTTATATAGTAAAGAAATACAAGAGAAAAGATCCACAAAATCAACCCCAAACAATTAAGAAAATGGCAATAGGGACATAGATATCAATAATTACTTTAAATGTAAATAGATTAAATTCTCCAACCAAAAGACACAGACTGGCTACAAATGGATACAAAAACAAGACCCATATATGTTCTGTCTGCAAGAAACCCACTTCAGACCTCAAGACACATATAGACTGAAAATGAGAGGATGGAAAATATATTCCATGTAAATGGGAAGCAAAAGAAAGCTGGAGTACCAATCCTCATATCAGACAAAATAGACCTTAATATAAAGATTACAAGAGATAAGGAAGGACACTACATAATGATCCAGGGATCAATCCAAGAGAAAGACATAACAATTGTAAATATCTATGCACTCAACATAGGAGCACCTCAATACATAAGACAAACACTAACAGACATAAAAGGGGAAATTGGTGGTAACACAATAATGGTAGGAGACTTTAACACTCCACTCACACCAATGGACAGATCATCAAAACAGAAAAGTAATAAGGAAACACAAGGTTTAAATGATACATTAGATGAGATGGATCTCATTGATATCTTCAGGACATTATATCCAAATGCAGAAGAATACACCTTCTTCTCAAGTGCACACGGAATATTCTCCAAGATAGACAACATCTTGGATCACAAATCAAACCTCAGTAAATTTAAGAAAATTAAAATTGTATTAAGAATCTTCTCTGACCACAATGCTATGAGACTAGATATCAATGATAAGAAAAAAACTGTAAGAAACACAAACACACGGAGATTAAACAACACATTTCTAAAATAACTAACAGGTTACAGAAGAAATCAAAAGAGAAAAAATTTCCAGGAAACAAATGACAATGAAAACATGACAACTCAAAACTTATGGGATGTAGTGAAAGCAGTTCAAAGAGGGAAGTTTATATCAATACAATCCTACCTCAAGAAACAAGAAAAACATCAAATAGACAAACTAACTTTACACCTAAAGCAACTGAAAAAAGAAGAACAAAATCTCCCAAATTAGTAGGAGGAAAGAAATCATAAAGATCTGAGCAGAAATAACTGAAAAAGAAATGAGAGAAACAATAGTACAGGTTAATAAAACTAAAAGCTGGTTCTTTGAGAAGATAAACAAAATTGACAAACCCTTAGCCAGGCTCATCAAGAAAAAAAGAGAGAAGAATCAAACCCACAAAATTAGAAATGAAAAATGAGAGGTTACAACAGACAATGCAAAAATACAAAGGATTATAAGAGACTATTATGAACAACTATGGCAATAGAATGGATAACCTGGAAGAAATGGAGAGATTCTTAGAAAAGTTCAGTCTACCAAGACTGAACCAGGAGGAAATAGAAATTATGAACAACCCAATTAGAAGCACTGAAATTGAAGCTGTGATCAAAAATCTCTCCCAAAACAAAAGCCCAGGACCAGATGGCATCACAGGAGAATTCTATCAAACATTTAGGGAAGAGCTAATGCATATCCTTCTAAAATGCTTTCAAAAATTGCAGAGGAATGAGCCCTTCCAAACTCATTCTACAGGGCCACCATCACCCTGAAACCAAAACCAGACAAAGACAACACACAAAAAGAAAACTACAGGTCAATATCACTGATGAACATAAATGCTAAAATCATCAACAAAATTTTAGCAAACAGAATTCAGCAACACATCAAAAAGCTCATATACCACGATCAAGGTGGGTTTATTCCAGGAATGCAAGTATTATTTAATGTATGCAAATCAGTCCATGTGATACACTATATTAACAGATTGAAAGATAAAAATCATATGATCATCTTAATAGATGTAGAAAAAGCCTTTAACAAAATTCAGCACCCATTTATGATTAAAACTCTTCAAAAAATGGGCATAGAAGGAAACTACCTCAACATAGTTAAGGCTGTATATGTTAAGCTTACAGCAAACATTATTCTCAATGGTGAAAAACTGAAAGCATTCCCCCTAAGATCAGGAACAAGACAAGGGTGTTCACTTTCACTGCTATTATTCAACATAGTTCTGGAAGCCCTAGCTACAGCAATCAGAGAAGAAAAATAAAGAAATAAACAAAAGGAATCCAGATTGAAAAAGAAGAACTAAAGCTCTCACTGTTTGCAGTTGACATGATACTGTACATAGAAAACCCTAAAGATAGTATCAGAAAATTACTAAAGCTAATCAGTGAATTTAGCAAAGTTGCAGGATACAAAATCAACACACAGAAATCACATGCATATCTATATACTAACAATGAAAAAGCAGAAAGAGAAATTAAGGAATCAATCCCATTCACCACTGCAACAAAAAGAATTAAATTCTTTTGTCTTCTTACCTAAGGAGACAAAAGAACAGTACACAGAAAATTATAAGACACTAATGAAAGAAATCAAAGACAACATAAAACAGATGGAGAGATGCTCCATGTTCTTGGATAGAAAGAATCAATATTGTGAAAATGACTATACGACCAAATGCAATCTACAGATTCAGTGCGACCCCTATCAAATTATCAATGGCATTTTTCACAGAACTAGAATGAAAAATTTCACAATTCATATGGAAACACAAAAGGCCCCAAATAGCCAAACCAGTCTTGAGAAAGAAGAATGGAGCTGGAGGAATCAACCTTCCTGACTTCAGATTATACTACAAAGCTATGGTCATCAAGACAGTACAGTACTGGCACAAAACCAGAAATATAAACCAATGGAACAAGATAGAAAGCCCAGAAATAAACCCATGCACCTATGGGTACCTTATTTTTGACAAAGGAGGCAAGAATATATAATGGGGCAAAGGCAGCCTCTTTAAAAAATGGTGTGGGAAAACTGGAAAGCTACATGTAAAAGAATGAAATTAGAACACTTCCTAACACCACAAAGAAAGATGAACTCAAAATGAATTCAAGACCTAAATGTAAGACAAAAAACTATAAAACTTTTAAAGGAAAACATAGGC
>SJYX01021670.1:25487-43867 GCA_006410675.1 Oreotragus oreotragus
CCCTTAAATCTATTTCTCACTTCCACTGTATAATCATAAGGGATTTGATTTAGGTCATACCTGAATGGTCTAGCGGTTTTCCCTACTTTCTTCAATTTAAGTCTGAATTTGGAAATAAGGAGTTCATGATCTGAGCCACAGTCAGCTCCTGGTCTTGTTTTTGTTGACTGTATAGAGCTTCTCCATCTTTGGCTGCAAAGAATATAATCAATCTGATTTCGGTGTTGACCATCTGGTGATGTCCATGTGTAGAGTCTTCTCTTGTGTTGCTGGAAGAGGGTGTTTGCTATGACCAGTGCATTTTCTTGGCAAAACTCAATTAGTCTTTGCCCTGTTTCATTCCGCATTCCAAGGCCAAATTTGCCTGTTACTCCAGGTGTTTCTTGACTTCCTACTTTAGCATTCCAGTCCCCTATAATGAAAAGGACATCTTTTTTGGGTGTTAGTTCTAAAAGGTCTTGTAGGTCTTCATAAAACCGTTCAACTTCAGCTTCTTCAGCGTTACTGGTTGGGGCATAGACTTGGATAACTGTGATATTGAATGGTTTGCCTTGGAGACGAACAGAGATCATTCTGTCGTTCTTGAGATTGCATCCAAGTACTGCATTTTGGACTCTTTTGTTGACCATGATGGCTACTCCATTTCTTCTGAGGGATTCCTGCCCGCAGTAGTAGATATAATGGTCATCTGAGTTAAATTCACCCATTCCAGTCCATTTTAGTTCGCTGTTGCCTAGAATGTCGACGTTCATTCTTGCCATCTCTTGTTTGACCACTTCCAATTTGCCTTGATTCATGGACCTGACATTCCAAGTTCCCATGCAATATTGTTCTTTACAGCATCGGATCTTGCTTCTATCACCAGTCACATGCACAACCGGGTATGGTTTTTGCTTTGGCTCCATCCCTTCATTCTTTCTGGAGTTATTTCTCCACTGATCTCCAGTAGCATATTGGGCACCTAACGACCTGGGGAGATTCTCTTTTAATATCCTATCATTTTGCCTTTTTATACTCTTCATGGTTTCTCAAGAATACTGAGGTGGCTTACCATTCCCTTCTCCAGTGGACCATATCCTGTCAGACCTCTCCACCATGACCCGCCCGCCTTGGGTTGCCCTGCAGGCATGGCTTGGTTTCATTGAGTTAGACAAGGCCCTGGTCCTAGTGTGATTAGATTGACTAGTTTTCTGCGAGTAGGGTTTCAGTGTGTCTGCCCTCTGATGCTCTCTTGCAACACCTACCATCTTACTTGGGTTTCTCTTGCCTTGGGCGTGGTTGTCTCTTCACAGCTGCTCCTTACCTTGGACGAGGGGTATCTCCTTACCGCCGCATTTCCTGACCTTCAACGTGGGACAGCTCCTCTAGGCCCTCCTGCGCCTGCGCAGCCCCTGCTCCTCGGGTTGCTCCTCCCGGCCGCCGGCCGTAGCCGGCTTCTCCCAGCTGCCACCCCTGGCCTCGGGCTCAGGGTGGCTCCTCCGGGTCACCGCCCCTGGCCTCGGGCGTGGGGTGTCTCTTCCTGGCCACCCCTGACCTTGGATACGGGGTAGCTCCTCCCGGCCGCCGCCCTGACCTCAGACGCGGGGTAGCTCCTCTTGGCCGTTCTTGCGCTGTCGCAGCCTGGCACTCTAGGTTGCTGCCCCTGACCTCGGACGTGGGGTAGTTCCTCTCGCCCGCGCTTAGTGCGCCGGCCTTCACTCCTGGACTGCAGTGGTCCCTTTCGGGGAGAGAGAAGGGAAACTCTCTCATTCCCTCTTCGTCTAAGGACTTCGTCACAGTCCTCTCAGATTAGAGCCCAGCCTTTATTACCTCATTTTACCATAGTTTACCTCCTAAAGATTCTATCTCCAGATACTCTCATCCTGGGGCTTAAGGCTTTAGCGTATTAATTTGGGTGTGACACAATGTAGTGCTTAGAAGCTAGAAATAAACCTGAAATTTAACTTTTTGTAACTGGAGAGGTAGTTGGGTATGCCTCATGAGAATAGATGAGTCTGCCAGATTGGGCATCCAGAGTAAGAAAGGAAATGGGTCAAGAACTCAAAGATTCATGAATCTTGCTTTCTATGATTTTGTTACATTGCCTGTAATGAACAGTGTTATCAGCACAGCATTAAACTTGCCTACTTTGTAGAATGTTGTTGTCTACTCTTCCATAATCAGTATATAACAAAGGTAATGTTAGATCTTTTTTAAAAAGATCCTTAATTAAAATTTGCATAGATTAGTAGAGGCTGATTGTCAAGTAGACAGACTATATCTAAGTGAAGAAAGTCTATCACAGATAAGTCCCCCTGCAGATACTAAACCATGGTGGTTCTCTATTTGTAGTCATTCAAATGATACATGAGATCTATAACTCATGAGCTTAGAACTGTTCAAGCATGAACTTTCTAGAAAGAAGTAAATTATTTTAAAAAGAGTTGCTGTTTTCAGAAGGAAAGATATTGAGAATGTTGATAGCTTAACATTTTCAGTATTAAGAAAAAATGTTAGGAAAAGATATATAAAAGAAATTCAGTATAATATTAGAAATATAATGAGGGAGTATATATGTAGGAATTGGGAATCTGTCTCAGATATTCTACAGAACAGTTTGACAACAGCATTTCCATAAACTTAAATTGAACAGTATTTTGAATTAAAAATAAGAAATTAAACAGTAGTTGTTGCAAAGTTGCATCTCATGTTATTAGGTGTTATATATCAAAAGTTTATGTAAATGGCAAGGATTTTACTTTTTTTTGTAATCTTTGCCTATAAAATTTTGGTTTTTGCCAGCAAGCATGAGCCTTGGTCATCACATATTAATAACCATATCTCTAGAGCATTGTGTCCAAAGTATGACAAACTTTTAGGTAATGCTGAACCTATAGCCTGTGAGGGCATCTGGGGTGCTAACAGTGGTATGAACTGAAAAAAATGCTGACTTTGTCCTACATATTATTTTCTGGATTTTTAAGAATGCTGAGGGCAAATCAGAAGCTATATAAAGTCACAATATATTGCAACTTATTATATTGTTGTGCTAGTTTGCTGGGGAAATCTGATTAATTTATTCTTCACAAGGGCATGATGATTTTTTAAATTCAATAGCCTGTAATTTTATTAATAGCTTACAAACTGATTTTTTGTTTTGTATACAGTATATTTTCATAAATATACAAATATAGAAGGCAATGGCACCCCACTCCAGTACTGTTGCCTGGAAAATCCATGGACGGAGGAGCCTGGTAGGCTGCAGTCCATGGGGTCGCTAAGAGTCAAATACGACTGAGCTTTCACTTTTTACTTTCCTGCATCAGAGAATTCCAGGGACGGGGAAGCTTGGTGGCCTGCCATCTATGCGGTCACACAGAGTTGAACATGACAGAAGTGACTTAGCAGCAGCAACTGTATGTATTATACAGTAAAAAAAAAAAAAACAGTATATTTTACCAGTATACTGTAAAAAAAAAAAACCCAGTATATTTTCAAGCATGAAACTTTACATTAAGATCCCTATCCACTGGGGTATTATGCTTTCATTTACTTCTTTCTGCATAAACAGATGGTTTTAAGAAATGTACCATTGCCCACTTGTACCATTGCCCACTTGTTACATCTAATAAATAATAGGCTAACTTTTCTGTAATTGTATTTACCACTTCTTTCAGGTAATTGGAGCCTTGCCCAGAGTACATAAAATTCATTTATACTTTAATGTGACATGTCTTTATGAGAATTTTCTTATACTTTAGTCATTGCTTTTAATTTTGATGCATTTTAAGGGACATGATGATTATGCCTTTATAAAGACATATAATACAGCGTATGGGTTAATAAGTAAATGAGACTTATAGTTTCTGCTTGGGATGTAACACTCTGGAAGGGGCATTACTGTCACCTTTAAAACAGCAGTAACAAAAAACTGGAGCATCTGCAAATTCAAAATTTTTCTTAAACATATCAGAGAGCTGAGGTGATAGGGCAACCAACTAACTTGAAACTTTTAACACAGGGAGGGATCACTTTTTTGGCTGGGGCAGATCCCATTAGCCATTAGTAATATATGATTGATACCACTTGTATGTGGCATCTAACTCAAAATAAGAGTAAAATGGTGCTTACCAGGGGCTGCAGGGTTAGAGGAAAGGGAGAGATGTTTAAGTGTATGAACTTGCATCATGTAGAAAATAAGTCCTAGAGATCTAGTGCTCAGTCTAGTGAATAGACACAGTTGTAGTGTAATCATCAGACATTCTAAGAGCCTAAACTTAATGATTCTAAGCACTAAGAAGAGACAGTCATTATTTGTGATAGAGGTGCTAATTATTGCTGTAATAGCAATTAAATTGCAAATATAAATGCCTCACATTAATGCTATACACCTTACATTTACACAGTTATGTCAAATATATCTCAATAAATTTAAAAATGAATTTAAATTTTATTAATAAAGGCAGTGCAGGTTAGAGAATTTAGTGTCTAGAGGCTGCGGATATAAAACAGGCATTTTTGTTCACTTGTATACTTTTCTATATGGATTTCACGGGATGCTCATGGAGAAAAATAAAGATTGGCTAGAGTCCTCAGAAAGCAGCTCTTCTAGCACAGACTTAGTATAGAGTACTGCAGCCACTCTGGGAAAGGCAGGAGATGCCATCTGGATTTTTCCATTCCACCTGAAAAGTTTTAAACTGCTAGGGGAAGGATGAACTGTGACTCTTAGGGTCCTAGCCGAAAACCCATTGAAGCAAGGGAAAGACAGCAGAAAACACCCCTCTTTCCCTACAGAAAAGGCAATGCGGATATCTCCTCATCTCAGATCTGTAGCTGGAGGAAAACTGATGTGCTAAAAGGACCCAGAGCTACAGAATCTAGTTAAGACTGAGAGTCAATCAAAACAAAAGAGAATGAATATCCATCATCCTGGTCTGCCACCAGCCAGGCTAACAAGCTTCAAATGAAAGTAACAGTGGAGCACTACTAGGTGAGTAAAATAACATGCAGAGAGGCTTTCTCAGAAACACAGAGCAAAGGAAAGACTAAAGTTGAGGGTAGAGAAGCTTGAGAAAAATCCCTCAACCCAACTAGTCCCTACCCTAAACATAAGATAATACAAGAAGAATATGATTCCTGAAATACAGGCAATAACTTTGGTAATAGCAAATCTCAAACCTAGCTCAAATCCTGAGTAAACTGATTCAAAGCCTAGCACTAACAGAAGGATAGTTGCTCTCATTTAAAAGCATAAGACCCATTTGCTCAGTCTCTAGTGTCCAGCTTTAAACAAAATTTATGAGGCCCACAAAATGGCACAGTAAAACGGACAGACTGCCAGGAAAATTCAACCAACTAGACATATGACCCAGATAACAGAACTATCAGACACATTTTAAATCACTATTATTAATATTTTATAGGCCCTAATATAAAAGGTGGATACTATGCATATCACATAGGTAATTTTAGCAGAGCTGGAAACCATAAGAAAGAATCAAACAGAAGTGTTACTAATGAAAAACGGTAATGGAGTGGAAGAATGCCTTTAATGGGCTCCTCAGTATGCATGGTACAGCTGAGCAAAGAATTATTGTACTTGAATATATGTCCACAGAAATTACTGAGAATGAAAAACCAAGACAAAAGTTTAAAACATAGAAAAATCAGAAAAAAAACAAGTTATAGTACAGTATCAACTAGTGCAATTGTAATACCAGAAGTAATTTTATATATGTGTAATTGTAATCCAATATGGAAAAGACAGAATGCAACCATATAAAATTTGAAAAAATGATGGCAAGTATTTTTTAAATTAATAAGGAAAACATTGAGAATTTAATGAAAAAAAAAAAATCAATGGGAAACACCAAAGCATGGATTGAAGAAGCTCAAAGAACAAATTATAATCAAATGATAAATTAAGATAAACAGAAAATCTTGAAGACATCCAGGGAAAAAATGCATATTATACACAGCTGACTTCTCATCAGAAATAATCCAGAAGACAAAAGAGTTGAAAGTCAAACACCAGGATTTAGTGTAGTCTACAACTTTAAATTGTCCCAGAACTAGGTTATTTCACCTACATTGGTTAATGTCATGCGACTTGTCTCTCTGTCACTGAACTGTATATAGTAAGAAGATGAGCAGATGTCTAGCTCATCTTAAGGTATTTTAAGGTAGGAAAACCATTTCAAAGGGAGTGGTTGAAACTAATTGATTTTTTTAAAACAGTATTTTGATCCATGAAAGCAGATATTTTGATCACTATTATTTATTAGTGATTGGAATATAGTAGATATTAGATGCTTATCTGTCAGAAAAAATTGTTGAGTAAATTAATCTGTAACGAGAACACATCATAACTAAATATAACAAAACCGTTTTTCTAAAGCATGCTTTAGGAAAATCTAGAATCTATCTATCTATAAAACACACACACACCTCGAACATATTCTACGATTTTAGCATTATTGTGTTACAAATGTTAACTGAACGTTAGTCAAAGTTGGAATGAGGGGTGAAAAATTTACTTTGAGACAGACCTCCTTCCATGCACAATAAATTTTGCTGTTGATAGACTTAAAAACTTGACTTTCTATTACATACTGATTTCATTTTTCTTTTTTCTGATATTTCTAATTTGCCCTTAGTAAGAGCTGAATGGTTATTTCTCCTTAAAATCTGTGCGCACACACACATATATATTAGAATTATTAAGACAAATTTTTCCCATTTATCGATACACTTTGCCACATCTTAGTGTCCAACTTAAAAACTGTTGCAGCAGCAGTGACTTCTCTAGAGATCTTCAATCTTAAAGTGAGAATAGTTAACATTATAGTTCCTTTGTTTAAATTTATCAATACTGAAAATAGCAGAATTGATCCCTTGATATATACTAATTGCCTAGAATGTGACCACAAATTCTGCATTGCAGGTACCATCATGGTAAATGCTGTTTAACTTATGCAAAATTTATAGAATGATGACAAAACAAAAGCTTCTGAGAGAATAATTGTTTCCCCATAAGGTGAAACATCTTGGACTCCATTCCTAAAGTGGAAATCAGCCTTGACTTATCTATTGACTCATTTGATGCACACAAGTAATGGCAAGATAATACAGAGTATTAAGATATATTCTATTCTTCATGGCCTGGGTGTATGTATGAGTGTGTAGGTATGTCTGTGAGTGTGCATGTATGTATATATATATGTACTTATTTTCATATACTTCCTTTTAACTATTTCATTTTCCTTTACATCATCGTGTGTTGTTGCTTTAAGCGTTACAACCTGAGTCTGCCCTCTAATTCAATAAGGGAAGAAAGAAAACACAGCAAGAGTCTACAAAAATTGAGAAGGATAGTCCACAAAACTGGCTGCATGTTGAAAACACTTGTGAATTTCTAAAGAAGTATTGATGTCTTGGTTACAGCCCCAGAGATTCTAATTTAAAATTTATGGTGTGTAAATAGGATATTAGGATTTAAAAAAAATCAACTCCCCAGATGTGCCTTATATGCAATAAAGTTTGAAAACCACGGCTCTAGAAAATGTAGTTTATATAAGTACATTTATATAAGTACCTAATAAGCAAAGATTCATGTGTAAATTAAGTAACCATTTTATTAACCTTTTATGATGATTTTAAAAATCATAAAAGTGTGCTGAGGTTATTTTTATTGAGACAAAATGATTTGACGTACTATATCAATCTTCAAGAAGGGGTGTGTTCTTTTTGTGGAGTCTATTGAATTACCCTCATTAAAAGTCAGAACACATGGATTTGAGTGGTGATTCTATTGCTTTCTAAGTATATTGCCTTGACTGGACTTCTTATGAAACTTCCTTATGTATCAAGTGCAGATAATATTTTATTCATTATAGTATTTTGCAAATTCAGTGGAGTATGTGAAGGAAATTCTTAATAAACACAGTGCAGATTTTGAATATAATTACCCACTGTTTCTAGCATTTTTTGTATACAGTGTATGTTTTTGAGATCATTTTTACTGAATAACACATTAACTATTAACTCATTCACATATGTGTTCATTAAGTAATCCTTTATTCAAATGCTTACTATGTTTTTCAGACACTTGCTAGTATTGTAGATACAGAGCCACACCTAGTTCCTGTCTTTCAAATTAATCACTAATACAGAAGAAATGCACACACACATTTGTATTTTTGATGAAGAGAGGAAGCTAGAATTCAGGCTATGTTTCACTAAAACATAAATGCCACATCAAGGTCATTTTATAATTTTTTAAAGTCCAAAAAAAATGTATTCAGGTATAAGACATTTTTCTAATGCCTCTTGGGCATTGACATTTTGGTGCATTGAGTGGAATACATTGTGATTTTAAAACGTGTTTATTGGGAGGTAGTATAAACTATTAGTGGATAAAGGTGTAAGCTCTGAAATCATATTGTCTTGGTTTAAATCTTTGCTTTACTGAAAGTCAGCTGCACAAACTCGGGCAGATTTTTATATTCTGTTTCAGTGTCCTCATCTGCAAAATAAGATAGCAGTGCTTACCTCTAGAATTGTGAAAATCAATGAGATAACACCTTTGATGTGTGGCACATGGGGAATGGGCATTATTCACAATTTATTGTAAAATTACTTTGGTATTGCTTAGTCAGGGAGAATATCCTTTTTGCTTTTATACATGTCAAAATGTTTCAGTGGAACTATATTGTACTTAACGTATGTGCTAGGCATTACAGAGCTAGAGAAAATGTGATTTCATTAGCCAGATAAAGGAAAAAAGTTGGCAAACATGAAATATTTTTTATGTTAAGTCAACATATCAATATTTTCTTCTTCTGCTTTCTGGCTTAAGCCTATTATTATTCATCAGACACTCATATCCTTTATTATGCCTTGTGGTAATTTTAAAGAGAACATCTGTTTTTGTAGAAAGTCTGCTACGTAACTACATCAGTAGAAAAAGTAGTAAACCTAATATAAAAAGTTGAGGACTGCTGCTAAGGCATGGGGTTATATTGATTTACTTTGACTTTTATTATGTGTAGGACACAATTATAAACTAACCATACATTTCAGATGAGTTGGTATTGTAAATCCAGGGGTTATTTGTTCTTTGATAAAAATCTATAGATTTTAGGGTTTGTGAATGGGCTCAGGAAATGTGGCTTCTTCCATGGCTGTATTGTGTCAGAGAAATTACTCAAGCTAACTTAAATGGGGAACTCTCCGGATATTTTTTAGCCTGTGATACTTCGCTTATTTTTCCCAACAAGTACACTATGACTTTTAGGCATTAAACCTTTGCTTTGCTTTTTATATATATATGCACACATACACATACATGTCTATACACGTGTGTATCTGTATATATTTATGTTTGCATGTATGTAATGGATATATTTATATTCATATATATGTGTGTGTATATATATCTATATTTAAGAGGGAGTCTCTTAATTTAGATAATGCAAATTTTTCATTGCCTATTAAGTATTATTTTCATCTTAGAAAATGCTGTGGTTTTCTTTCTGGATTGATATTATGACAGAATGGGTTAAAACCAGTGTAAACACAATATTAACTTTACATATGAAAAAAGAAGTATACCAATATATAAATTGAAGTATATAAAAAGTATGTAAACTGATGATTAATTTATAGATCATCAAGATAGCTAGAAAACCTGTTCACAAATGAGAAGTTCAGAATTCCTGCAGCCTGGCTTATCCTGTTAAGAGAATATATATTTTTAAACAGACATAAGAGTTTATATACATAGAGGAAAGCCCTTCTGTTACAGTATAAAATACACTTTGCATACAGTTATTACTGATATAGGAAGCGTCTAACATCTTCCCCAAATCATCATGATGTTGGAGATGAGCTTTATGACATATTTAATTCAGATATAGATTTTATTGCTTTTTTCCTTTGTTTCTAAACAATGTGATATACTGACCAAAGATAGAACTGAACTAAGGTATGATTTTTTTCCTGATTGCAAGGCTAAGTCTAAGACTTAACATTAAATCACCATAATTTTGTGTACAGCCACAGTTCAGGTACTGATTTTATTTTTTTTTCCCCTGAATTTTACAAATAAAGACAGAGGGAAAAAATCAGAATAGGTAAAACAACTTTATCAGTTTGACAAGAAACACCTAGCTTACTCAATTAAACAGTATATTGGTTCTTTTCCCTTGCATTATAAGCTTCAATAAGCCTTTTCAGGCTAAAGCTTGTGTGTGTTCTTTTGTTCTGTACTTGAATAGCCCTTTGAACATTTGAATGCTGCTTCTTCTGTGTTGCCATCAAACTTCATTCCTTAGATTGTTGTTTTTAGTTAGTTTTTCTCATATTTGTCTCCTAAACTAGTTTTTCTCATATTTGTCTTTCAGACTGGTTTGTAAACCTCATGACAATAAAATATTACTTTCCATGGCATTGTATCAATTAGGTGTTTGGTGAATGCATTGAATAGATTTAAACCACTGGAATGTTTTATAACTGATTTAAACAAATTACAATGCAAGTGATACTCTTTCTATATAATAACTATCTTCATCTATAATAAGTAAAATAACTATGTGACTTGATACAGAAGACTTGTTGGCTATATATCATAGCTCTTAAAAGAAGGAGCAAGATCAAGATTTTGATGGGTGAAAGACTGGAGAAGGAACTCAAATAAAACTTGGGTTCTGCTCTGAATATCCATTGTGATTTAACTTCTCTGGATCTCTTACCTTGCACTGAAGTTGAAAATGATCACATTTGCACCGTTAATCACATAGTTGTGTTTTTTTTTTTCCCCCCAACCACTTTAGAAATACATACTGAGCACTATTATATGCTTCCCTTGATTCTAAGTACTGAGGATTTAATCCCTACTTTCAAAGAATGATCTTACACTCAGTGGGGTAGACAAACTAGCAGACTCTTTTACTACAGGGTTACATGTTACACAGGCTTCTCTAGTGCCTCAGATGGTAAAGAATCTGCCTTCAGTTCAGGAGACTCGTGTTAGATCCCTGGGTTGGGAAGATCCCCTGGAGAAGAACATGGCAACCTACTTCAGTCTTCTTACCTGGAGAATCCCATGGACAGAGGAGCCTGGCAGGCTACAGTCCATGGAGTCACAAAGAGTCAGACACGCCTGATCAACTAACATTTACATGTTACAACATTATTATTTCAGTCTTACTGTTTGGTGACAGCTTAAATGGCACATCTTCAAAGAGGAGATACCTGACTTACCACCCAGTCTAATGCTGTATCCCCAGCAGTATCATGATCATTTTTAAAGTGAACAACACTCTCTAAATCTTCTTTCCTGTCTAACAGTCTATTTTGTTTCTCCCAAATGAAATGTCATTTTATTCACTTCCCCCCACCAGTTTGAGTGAAAAATAATTGACTACATCAGTGCATAAGTTTGAGTTGTACAGCGTAATGGTTTGATTAACATATATTGTGAAATGCTTACCATAATAGGTTCAGCTGACATCCATCTTCTCATCTATTAATAGGTACACTAAAAAGAAAAATGGGAAAAACTCTTATTATGATGAGAAAACTTAGTATTTACTCTCGTAACTTTTCTATATGTCGTACAGCAGTGTTTGCTACAGTTATCAGGTTGTACTTTATAGTCTAGTACTTATTTATCTTATAATTGCAAATTTGTGTCTTTTGACATCTTCCCTGTGTTTTTCCCGCCCTCATCCTTCCCTTCTGGTAACCAAAAGCCTAATCTCTTTTTCTCTGAGTTTGGTTTTTATTTTAAGTGAAATCATACAGTGTTAGTCTTTATCTGCCGTATTTCACTTAGCATAATGTCTCCAAGGTCCACTCATGTTTGTCACAAATGGTAGTATTTTCTTATTTTTAATGGCAATAATATTCCCATGAATATTTATACAACAACTTCTTTATCCATTTACACACTGATGGAAACCTAGGTTGTTTCGATGTCTCACCTATTGTAAATAATGCTGCTATGACTGTGGGAGTGCAGATATTTTTTCCAGTTAGCATTTCTGTTTCCTTTGGATATAATTCCAGAAATGTAATTGTTTAATTATATGGTGGTTCTATTTTTGATTTTTTGAGGAACTTTCATACTGTGTTGCATAGTGACTCTACCAGTTTACAAGCCCATCAGCAGTGCACAACGATTCCCTTTCTCCACATGTGTACCAGTGTTTTTATCTCTTGTCTTTTTGATGATGGCTTTTTTTAAAACAGATCTGAGTTGATATTTCATTGTGGTTTTAATTTGCATTTCCCTAATGACTAGTGATGTTGAGCATCTTTTCATGTACCTGTTGACTTTTTGCATATCTTTTTAGAGAAATGTCTGTTCATGTCCTTTGCGCTTAAGTTGGGTTATTTTTTGCTATCAAGTTGTTTGAGTTCTTTATAAATTGCAGGTATTAGCCCCTTATCAGATACATAGTTTGCAAATATTTTTCTACTCCATAGGCTGTCTTTCACTTTGCTAATGGGTTCTTTTGCTGTGCAGAAGCTTTTTAGTTGCATGTAGTCCCACTTGTTCATCTTCTATTTTGTTGCTTATGTTTTACATGCCATACCCAAATAATCATTACCAAGGCCCATAACAAGAAGTTTATTTTTATATTTTCTTCTATGATTCATATCATCTATATTCATTGTTTTGGATCTTACACTTAAGTCTTTAATCCATTGCAAGTTAATTGTTGTGAGTGATGCAAAATACATAAGTTCAGTTTCATTCTTTAAATGTGGATGTCCATTTCTTCTGCCACCATTTATTGAGGGGACTTGCTCCCACTGAGTATTCTTGACTTGCTTGTGAAATGTTAATGAACTGCATAAGCTTGGGTTTACTTCAAGGCTTTCAATCCTGTTGTGTGGGTTTATTTGACTGTTTTAATGCCAGTATCACTATGTTTTTATGTCTACTCTTCTATAGTCTTCTATACGCTTCTGTAGTATAGCATGAAGTCAGGAAAGTTCTTCCTGCTTTGTTCTTGTTTTTCAGGGTTTCTTTGGCTCGTCTGTGGTTCAATATAAATTTTAAGAGTTTTTCCTACTCTGTAAAAGAAAAATGCCATTGGAATCATGATAGAGATTTCACTGAATCAATAGATGGCTTTCATTAATATTTACATTTTAAAAATATTCTTCCAGTCCATGAACATGGAATACTTTTCCATTTCTATGTGTCTTCATTTTCTTTCATCAATATGTAATTTTCAGCATAGAGATCTTTTATGTCCTTAAATTTATTCCTAAGTCTTTTATTGCTTTTGATGCTATTATAAATGATTTCAGATAACTATTGTTAGTGTATAGAAATACTACTGGTTTTTGCAAGTTACTTTTTTATTCTATGACCTTACAGAATTTAATGATCAAATCTGGCAGCTTTTTGGTTTAGTCTTTAAAATTTTCTATATATAAAATCATGTCACTTGCAAAGAGACAATTTTACTTCTTCCTTTCCATTTCTGAACTTTTATTTTCCTTGCCTGACCTGATTGTTCTAGCTAGAACATCCAGTACTTTGTTGAATAGGACTTGTGAGAGTTAGCACTTCTGTCTTATTCCTGATCTTAGAAGAAAAGCTTTCAACCTTTAACCATAAAGTATGATGTTAGCTTGGGCCTTTATTGAGATATGTTGCTTTGTTGAGAGTTTTTATCATGATTGGAAATTGTTTTGTCCGTGTTTTTCTGCATCTATTGAGATGATCACTTGATTCTTTTCTATCATTCTATTAATGTAATGTTTCACATTGATAATTGTATGGTGACTTTCTTTGTCTCTTTTTGCCAGTTATAACTTAAAGTATATTTTGTCTGATATAAGGATAGCTTTTTTTTTTTTTTTGGTATATCATTTGTTTGAAATGTCTTTTTCCATATCTTCAGTCTCAGTCTGAATCACACACGTGAGTCTCTTAGAGGCAGCATGTTGTTGAATCTTGTTTCCACAGTTTAAGCCATTCTGTGTCTTTTGTTTGAATGTTTTCATTCATTAAAAATTAAAGCAATTCTTAATAGGTGAAGACTTACTGTTGCCCTTTTGTCAAATGTTCCTGGTTGCTTTGTACATCTGCTAGTCCTTGTTTCTTATCCAGCTCTTTTTTTGTGTTTTGATATCTTTTGGTATCAGTATGTTTTGACTCCTAATCATGTTCTTTATATAATCAGAATAGGATTTTTTCCACGGTTACCGTTCAGTTCAGTTCAGTTGCTCAGTCGTGTCCGACTCTGCGACCCCATGAACCACAGCATGCCAGGCCTCCTCCCTGTCCGTCACCAACTCCCGGAGTTCACTCAGATTCACGTCCATCAAGTCCATTAAGCTTACATAAATATCTTAAACAAATGAAGATTTTAAACTAATAACAAATTAACTTCATTACAATGTTACACCTTTCCTTCTGCTTCCCTTCACAGTTTAGGTATTGCTGTTACATTTTTTATATTATGTAGCTAATAAGAAATTATTGGAATTGTGGTCACTTTTACTACTTAGAAACCTTTTAAACTAGAGTTTTGACTTATCCATTACTTTTAGCATCACTTTGGCCTTTCCTGTAAGGCAAGTCTGGTGTTAATGGACTCCCTCAGTTTTTGATTATTTGGGAATGTCTTTATCTCTCCATTGTTTCTGAATGGCAGCTTCACTGAATATAGAATTTTTGGTTGATATTTATTTTGTTTCAATATTTTGAATATGTCATCCCATTTTCTGGTCTGAAGAGTTTCTGTTGAAAAATCTGCCACCAATCGTATAGAGTTTCCCTTGTATGTAGCTTTTCTCTTTTATCCTGCTGCGCTTAATTTTTTTTTCTTAGACACTTGATAATTATAATGGATCTTGGTGTAGCTCTTTCTAGGTTCTACCTACATAAAGTATTTATGGATCTGAGTGTCCATTCTGCTTCTCAGGATTGATAAGTTTTTGCCATATTGCTTTAAATATACTTTCTGTCCCTGTCTCTTTCTCTTCTCCTTCTAGACTTCTCATAATATGATTTTTTTTCATTGTGTTTCATAATTTCCATAGCATTTCATCATTCTTCTTTATTCTTTTTTCTCCTCTGGGTAGTTTCTAATGTCATATATTCTAGGTCACTAATTCTTTCTTGTGATTAAATCTAGTTTTTTGAAACTTTATTGAATTCTTCAGTTCTTGAATTGTATTTTTCAACTTTAAGGTTTTTGTTTTTATGTTTCATATTTGATTGTTGAACTCATGCATTGTTTTCCTAATTTTGTTTAGTTTTCTATTCTTGTAATTCACTAAACCTCCTTAAGATGATTATACTGAATTCTTTGCCTGATAGTTCATAGATACCCATTTCTTTAGGACCATTTTTGGAGCTTTCTTAGTTTCTGTTCATGTCATATTATATGACTTTTCATGATCCTTGATTTCTTATCTTGGTATCTGCCCATTTGAGTAATGGGAATCCTTTCCCAAACTTGACCGGTTTGCTTTAGGAGAAACCGTTCTTCACCAATCGGCTCAATTTGGGTTTCTGGGTCTGTCTGCCCAAGGACAGGTGAGCTTTACTTTTATGGTCTATATTGGGACAGGGGAGACTTTTAAATTCTGCATAGCAATGGAAGGTGTGACCTTGACTAAGAATGTTAGATAGGACTACTATCCTGGTTCCCTACCAAGTGAGACTGCAGGATATGTTCTGTGATTGCCTGGATTCTCTAGTTAGACTGACTAGATGGTCAGGACTAGATATTATATTCAGTAGTAGATGGGACTGTGAATAGCTTCTCTGCTCTGGCAGGGCAGCAGGCCAAAACTTAGGTCCTGTACAGCTCATTGTTTGGGAACCTGAGTCAGGCCTGAGTGTACACTGAATTCCCTGATCAGGTGAGGCTATCAATTTTATTCTGCAGATGGGTCAAGCTACCTGCCATTGTCTCTGTTCAAGTTACTGTATGCAGGGCTGTTGAATGGGCTTTGCAACTTCCCATGTGCTCTGTTTACAGTACCTCGGCAGACACATTATAAACTGTATTTAGCAATGAGTAAGGATATGGAGAAAGCTGAGTGCCGAAGAATTGATGCTTTTGAACTGTGGTGTTGGAGAAGACTCTTGAGAGTCCCTTGGACTGCAAGGAGATCCAACCAGTCCATTCTGAAGGAGATCAGCCCTGGGATTTCTTTGGAGGGAATGATGCTGAAGCTGAAACTCCAGTACTTTGGCCATCTCATGCAAAGAGTTGACTCACTGGAAAAAACTCTGATGGTGGGAGGGATTGGGGACAGGAGGAGAAGGGGACGACCGAGGATGAGATGGCTGGATGGCATCACGGACTCGATGGACGTGAGTCTGAGTGAACTCCGGGAGTTGGTGATGGACAGGGAGGCCTGGCNAAAGAGTTGACTCACTGGAAAAGACTCTGATGCTGGGAGGGATTGGGGGCAGGAGGAGAAGGGGATGACTGAGGATGAGATGGCTGGATGGCATCACGGACTCGATGGACGTGAGTCTGAGTGAACTCCGGGAGTTGGTGATGGACAGGGAGGCCTGGCGTGCTGTGATTCATGGGGTCGCAAAGAGTCGGACACGACTGAGCAACTGAACTGAATTGAACAGAAGGATATGGATAAAGTAAGAGATATGGATACAGTATTCTGCCTGGATACAGTAACAGAAGCAGCTCCAAAGCTATCAAAGCACTTTGTTGTCTTAACTGAAACTGACCTGCACTCCAAATTCCTGGATGAACAGGGGTACTGGCTTTGCTCTGCAAAACTACTGAGTCTACCTGCCTTTTTCTCAGCTTGAGCTCTGCTGGGCCACATTGAATTCAAGTATATTTGCCGGCCCTTCTGTGAAATAGATAAAGAACATAAGGCAACTTTATTAATTTGATGGAAATTTATTATGTGTTTGCTATGTCTCAGGGTTTCCCTGGTAGATCAGTCAATAAAGAATCTGCCTGCAGTGCCAGAGACCATCTGCAGTGCAGAATGTGGGTTTGAATCCTGGGTCCAGAATGTTTCCTGGAGAAAGAAATGGCAACCTACTCCAGTATTATTGCCTGTAAAATAGTCCAGAGTGGCATACAACAGTATAACAAAATACCTAACCAGAGATCAGAAGCCTATAGAGGAAGTTTCATTTGGGCTAATGATTTGTTTGTACCACCATGCAAAGGTGATGAGGCTTTCATATGCAAAGGCACTGTGGTGGTGACAACTGAGGTGTTTTAAGAAAATGAAAGAGTTATGGATGAATGTTACACAGTACATGGTACAGTAGGAGAGACATGACTAAGATGCTGAACCCAGAATGTGTAAAGCATTTAGTTCCATATTAATAGTTAATACCAAAAAGCAAAATATATATGGAGGAAAGAACATAAGCAAAGGAAAAGACAAAAAAAGAGCAATACATAGAGGCCTCATCCTGAGCTGTAAGTAGATTACTTTGAAAATCAACATTTTCAAAAATCTCTTCTACTTTATTGTAAGCATTTTAAAATGTTACTTGTATACCCATTGCACATAAAAATAAGAAATCTGTGAAACAGTTGTCAACATTTTTTTCCTAGTCATTTATTTTTAAATGGATAAATCTTTAAGTAAAAAGCTATGTGTCCAACTGAAGTAAAGTGAATTGTAAAACATGTCTATAATAAACAATAAAGAATAGAAAATTGAAAATGAATTTATCAGTATCAGTTCAGTAGCTCAGTCATATCCGACTCTTTGCAACCCCATGAACCGCAGCACACCAGGCCTCCCTGTCCATCACCAACTCCCGGAGTTTACCCAGACTCATATCCATTGGTTGGTGATGCCATCTACCATCTCACCCCTTTCGTCCCCTTCTCCTGCTGCCTTCAATCTTTCCCAGCATCAGGGTCTTTTCAAATGAGTCAGCACTTCGAATCAGGTGGCCAAAATATTGGAGTTTCAGCCTCAGCATCAGTCCTTCCATTGAATACCCAGGACTGATCTCCTTTAGGATGGACTAGTTGGATCTCCTTGCAGTCCAAGGGACTCAAGAGTCTTCTCCAACACCACAGTTCAAAAGCATCAGTTCTTCAGCACTTAGTTTTCTTCATAGTCCAACTCTCACATCCATACATGACCACAGGAAAAACCATAGCCTTGACTAGATGGACCTTTGTGGACAAAGTAATATCTCTGCTTTTTAATATGCTATCTAGGTTGGTCATAACTTTCCTTCTAAGGAGTAAGCAAGCGTCTTTTAATTTCATGGCTGAAATCACCAAAGCAGTGATTTTGGAGCCCTGAAAAATAAAGTCTGACACTTTTTCCAGTGTTTCCCCATCCATTTCCCATGAAGTGATGAGACCGGATGCCATGCTCTTAGTTCTGAATGTTGAGCTTTAAGCCAA
>SJYX01021670.1:45983-78123 GCA_006410675.1 Oreotragus oreotragus
GTACTCTGCTGGTTTTGGCATACATTGACATGAATCCGGCACAGGTGTACACGAACTCCCAAACATGAACCCCCCTCCCCATATAGGTTTCTTAAGAGGCAGGTCAGGTGGTCTGGTATTCTCATCTCTCAGAATTTTCCACAGTTTGTTGTGATCCACACAGTCAAAAGTTTTGGCATAGTCAATAGAGCAGAAATAAATGTTTTTCTGGAACTCTCTTGCTTTTTTGATGATCCAGTGGATGTTGGCAATTTGATCTCTGGTTCCTCTGCCTTTTCTAAAACCAGCTTGAACATCTGGAAATTCACAGTTCACGTATTGCTGAAGTCTGGCTTAGAGAATTTTGAGCATTACTTTACTAGCGTGTGAGATTAGTGCAATTGTGTGGTAGTTTGGGCATTCTTTACCATTGCCTTTCTTTGGGATTGGAATGAAAACTGACATTTTCCAGTCATGTGGCCACTGCTGAGTTTTCCAAATTTGATGACATATTCAGTGCAGCACTTTCACAGCAGCAGATTTTAGGATTTGAAACAGCTCAACTGAAATTCCATCACCTCCACCAGCTTTGTTCATAGTGATACTTCCCAAGGCCCACTTGACTTCACATTCCAGGATGTCTGGCTCTAGGTGAGTGATCACACCATCGTGATTATCTGGGTCATGAAGATCTGTTTTTTATATTTCCTCTGTGTATTCTTGCCACCTCTTCTTAATATATTCCGCTTCTGTTAGGTCCATACCATTTCTGTCCTTTATTGAACATATCTTTGCATGAAATATTCCCTTGGAATCTCTAATTTTCTTAAAGAGATCTCTACTTCTTTCCCATTCTATTGTTTTCCTCTATTTCTTTGCATTGATCACTGAGGAAGGCTTTCTTATCTCTCCTTGCTATTCTTTGGAACCCTGCATTCAAAAGGCAATATCTTTCCTTTTCTCCTTTGCTTTTCACTTCTCTTCACAGCTATATGTAAGGCCTTCTCAGAAAACCGTTTTACTTCTTTGCATTTCTTTTTCTTGGCAATGGTGTTGAGCCCTGTCTCATTTACAGTGTCACAAACTTCTGTCCATAGTTCATCAGGCACTCTGTCTATCAGATCTAGTCCCTTAAATCTATTTCTCAGTTCCACTGTATAATCATAAGGGATTTGATTCAGGTCATACCTGAATGGTCTAGTGGTTTTCCCCACTTTCTTTAACTTAAGTCTGTATTTGGCAATAAGGAGTTCATGATCTGAGCCACAGTCAGCTCCCAGTCTTATTTTTGCTGACTGTATAGAGCTTCTCCATCTTTGGCTGCAAAAAAAAGAAAAAATGACCTATCTGTATCTGGTGTTGACCATCTGGTGATGTCCATGTGTAGAGTGTTGTCTTGTGTTGTTGGAAGAGTGTATTTGCTATGACCAGAGCGTTTTCTTGGCAAAACTCTGTTAGCCTTTGCCCTGCTTCATTCTGTATTCCAAGGCCTAATTTGCCTGTTACTTCTGGTATTTCTTGACTTCCTACTTTTGCATTCCAGTTCTCTACAGTGAAAAGAACAATTTTGGGGTGTGTTAGTTCTAAAAGTTCTCATAGGTCTTCATAGAACCATTCAACTTCAGCTTCTTCAGTGTTACTGGTCAGGTCATAGACTTGGATTTCTGTGATATTGAATGGTTTGCTTTGGAAACGAACAGAGATCATTCTGTCATTTTTGAGATTGCATCCAAGTACTGCGTGTTGGACTCTTTCACTCACTATGAAGGCTAGTCCATTTCTTCTAAGGGATTCCTGCCCGCAGTAGTAGATATAATGGTCATCTGAGTTAAATTCACCCATTCCAGTCCATCTTAGTTTGCTAGTTCCTAGAATATTGACATTCACTCTTGCCATCTCCTGTTTGACAATTTGCCTTGATTCATGGACCTAACATTCCAGGTTCCTATGCAATATTGCTCTTTACAGCTTCAGACCTTGCTTCTATCACCAGTCCCATCCACACCTGTGTGGTGTTTTTGCTTTGTCTCCATCCCTTCATTCTTTCTGGAGTTTTTTCTCCACTGATCTCCAGCAGCATATTGCATACCTACTAACCTGGGGAGTTCCTCTTTCAGTGTCCTGTATTTTTGCCTTTTCATACTGTTCATGGGGTTCTCAAAGCAAGAATACTGAAGTGGTTTTCCATTCTCTTCTCCAGTGGACCACTAATGAATTTATAAATAAGTCCAAATATGTATTGATATCTGCTTGGAATGCGTGCTGTGTGCTTAGTCAGTCATGTCCGACTCTTTGCAGCCCCATGGACTGTAACCTGCCAGGCTCCTCTGTCCATGAAGATTCTCCAGGTAAGAATACTGGAGTGGGTTGCCATGCCCTCTTTCAGGGGATCTTCGAAACCCAAGGGATCAAACCCAGGTCTCTCATACTGCAGGCAGATTCTTTACTATCTGAGCCACCAGGGAAACCCTACTTTTCATAGAAGGAGATAAAACACCTAGTTCTACTTTCAAGAAATCCACTAAGAGTTAAAACTTAAATAAGTGAAAAGTATCTTAGCAAACACAAGACTAATGCATAATTTGAAAGGGAGGAGATGAGTAAGATCTGGTAGTTAAGTATGTAAAGCTTTGCAGTGGATCAGATTTGGATTCAATTTTGAAGAAAATGTATGTTAATGAATAAGCAGGGAGAATGGGGAAAATGTTAATTACAAATGCACAAGATCCAATTCACAAAAATAAGAATTAGCAAGATACGTCAAGTTTACACATAGATTGATTTTTTTTATGAAAAAACTAAGTTCAGGAGTATAAAAACCAAAACCTTAATAGAAAGCTACCTTGCCAAAATATTGTAATGAAATAGATTTTACACTATGAATTACAAAGGGAAAATAATTCAGCATTATTAAAATTCTAGAAAAAGTCGTTTAGAAGGCTTCCTAAGCATAATATCATTTATGTATGAATCAAAACTATGAATTATCTTTATGTACAATATAAATTGATCTCCCTTAAAAATATTGCCTTCAAAGTAATTTTCCTGTTCTTGAGATAAACACCTTTCTTTTTTCATGGAATTGCTTCTTACTTAATATCCTAAGTTATTATTTTCAAAATTATTAAGCATAATAATAATTTTTTTCTAAAACCTGTACACAGGTTGCATCATAAGGCTTTTAAAATGACAAAATATTGCTTTTCTTTTGAATTTGTTACAAGTTAGTTATTCACTGATGTAATGGGTATTGGTTTGCTTCTAATTTTAAATCTCATGTAACTAAGATTGTGGCATCTGGTCCCATCACTTCATGGCAAATATATAGGGAAATAATGGAAATAGTGAGAGACTTTTTTGGGGGGGCTCCAAAATCACTGCAGATGGTGACTTCAGCAATGAAATTAAAAGACACTTGCTCCTTGGAAGAAAAGCTATAACCAACCTAGACAGCATATTCAAAAGCAGAGACATTATTTTGCCAACAAAGGTCCATCTAGTCAAGGCTATGGTTTTTCCAGTGATCATGTATGGATGTGAAAGCTGGACTATAAAGAAAGCTGAGTGCCGAAGAAGTGATGCTTTTGAACTGTGGTGTTGGAGAAGACTCTTGAGAGTCACTTGCACTGCAAGGAGATCCAACTTGTTAATCAATCCCAAAGGAATATTCATTGGAAGGACTGATGATGAAGCTGAAACTCTAATACTTTGGCCACCTGGTGTGAAGAACTGACTCATTGGAAAAGACCCTAATACTGGGAAAGATTGAAGGTGGGAGGAGAAGGGGACGACAGAGGATGAGATGGTTGGGTGGCATCACTGACGCTGGACATGAACTTGAGTAGGTTCCAAGGGTTGGTGATGAGCAGGGAAGCCTGGTGTGCTGAAGTCCACAGGATTGGAAAAAGTCAGACATGACTAAGCGACTTAACTGAACTAAAAGTTAAGATATTTTCTCCTAGGATTTCCATGGGATATTTCATAAGACATCGTGTCACATGTAGTCACTCATAGTTTTTGTTTAAAATATTGTTAGAGTATTATACTCCTATACTTTTTAACATAAATCATAAGATACCAAGTCTTACCCTTTTCTTAAGGCTTAGAAATGAAGTAATGCTTTAAGTTTTTGAGTAAAAAATCAGATCAGAATTACTTCAGTTCAGTTCAGTTGCTCAGTCGTGTCCGATTCTTTGAGACCCCATGAATCGCTGCATGCCAGGCTTCCCTGTCCATCACAAACTCCCGGAGTTCCCCCAGACTCACATCCATTGAGTCCGTGATGCCATCCAGCCATTTCAGCCTCTCTCGTCCCCTTCTCCTCCTGCCCCCAATCCCTCTCAGCATCATAGTCTTTTCCAGGGAGTCAACTCTTCTCATCAAATAACAGACTTATCTAAAAAGTCTTTAAACAGAGAATCTTTATATCCAAGTGTGAAATATTGTTAGTGTTACTGTATTGTCTGTACCTTTTCCCCTTTCCTATTTGTTAGGCGTCCCTCTTAGCTCAGTGGTAAAGAAATTGCCTATAGTGCAGGGGGACTTCCCAGGTGGGGCTAGTGATAAAGAACCTGCCTGCCAATCAGCAGACACAAGAGACTCAGGGTTCAATCCCTGGGTTGGGACGATCCCCTGGAGGAGGGCAGGCAACCCACTCCAGTATTCTTGCCTGGAGAATCCCATGGACAGAGGAGACCTGTGGGCTACAGTCCATGGGGTTTTGCAAGGAATCAGACACGACTTAAGAACTAAACAACAGCAACAACTTACTTTCTTAGATGAAACTGATACAGGGTAGAGCAGATAATATTTGAGATATTTCTAAAAATTAGAGTTGACAAATATATCAATTCCTTCAATCTGTAGCCACAAGTGCTCAAATATTTATCTATAAGAAACTGAACTGTGGTCTAAAATATTCCTTGTGATTTTTAGCTCAGATGGAAAGACTGTGTTTTCAAGCTGTGTGTGCCAGAGACCAATGTACTATTCTGACATGTTACAAGTCATCCTTCCTTTCTCATTGAACTGCTTCCTTTCCTCATTGAAAAGTATTAAAGTTGCCTACCGTTATGATAAACGATCCCCATTTAAAACAGTCGTGGCTTGGCAAGTCCCCAGAGAAGATTGCTGCAGACAGTCTGCCTCTGGTGGTGGGAATTGTCACTGATATCCTCTAGCCCCTGCCTCAGCCCTGGGGGGCAATTCCATGTGCACTTGGCCTTAACAGCACCACAGCTCCCACAGACATTGTCAGCTTTAGTCACTTTAAGTGGCCTTGGTAATAGTAAAGAAATGATTTCAATAGGATATTCCTAATTTTAGAGCTTAGGTAGATTCCAATACATGCCTTTTATGCCTCCTACATAATTTTCTATTTGTGCAATATATTGAATTTCTATTCCAATTTTCCATAATTTTACTTAAGGGACACTTAGTACTTGATAGCAGCTTTTTCCAAATGCATGCATCAGAACTTTTGTTTTTCACCATTAATTCTAAAACTTTAAAAGAGAGGGTGAGTAATGGCTGGCATTTTTCTTTTTTTACGTGTTAGAAAGGTTCTTTACATCTGGCTTTAGCTCTCTTTTAGTTTATCCCTGTTTTCAGATATTCTTTCTTATTTTACATATAGACAAGATCAGTGTCCTTTGAGATGCCAGCCAGCAATTAGGAAAAGCATGTGGGTTCTATTGTCTTATATGGAGCCTATGGTTTGACCTTTGCATTCTTTTATTTTTTGGACACACCTAGCAACATGTGCGGAGAAGGCAATGGCACCCCACTCCAGTACTCTTGCCCATGGACAGAGGAGCCTGGTAGGCTGCAGTCCATGGGGTAGCTAAGAGTCGGAGACAACTGAGCGACTTCACTTTCACTTTTCACTTTCATGCATTGGAGAAGGAAATGGCAACCCACTCCAGTGTTCTTGCCTGGAGAATCCCAGGGACAGAGGAACCTGGTGAGCTGCCGTCTATGGGGTCGCACAGAGTCAGACATGACTGAAGCGACTTAGCAGCAGCAGCAGCAGCAGCATGTGGGATCTTAGTTCCCAGACCAGGGATCAAACCTTCCCCCCCTGAATTGGAAGCATGGAGTCTTGTGACTATGGTTTGGATTTCATTCTCAAGGACACAGGACTAGGGAACTCAATTGATAGGATGCTGAGGAAGTGGTTTACAATCAAGAAACCAACCAGGGATTTTTTTTTAATATAGATAAGAAATCCAATACACTAATTTATAATATAAAATATTTCTTATCACCAAAATATTTATGACTAACCATCGTTGGTATCAGCACATTCACCCCTAACTCATAGGGCCTGATGAAAGAGTATAAATCATGACCTATACCATCTAAATATTTACAAATTACGTTAATATATGATTCATTAAAATATGTTCTGTCTTCTTACCTTGACGAATATACCTTCATTATAATCTAGAAGGCCGGGTTAGGGTTAGAATTCTCCACTTGGGAGGAGATAGCTTCATGGCTCCCAGCCTCCGTACCTGTGCTGTTCAGCTTTTCACTCACCACTTTTTATCCCTAGTTCTTCCCATGTCCTGCCAAGCATCTCACATCCATGTTGTGAGTACCTCAGTCTATACAAGCACAAGTTCAATCCATCCCACAAGCAACCAGTCACCCACTGGCAATTCATCTGCCTGCCTTTGGAAGGAGAAAGCCAGGATAGACTCTTGAGGCAAACCTGGAGCCATTTGGGCAGATTCCCATGTCCTGCCAAGCATCTCACATCCATGTTGTGAGTACCTCAGTCTATACAAGCACAAGTTCAATCCATCCCACAAGCAACCAGTCACCCACTGGCAATTCATCTGCCTGCCTTTGGAAGGAGAAAGCCAGGATAGACTCTTGAGGCAAACCTGGAGCCATTTGGGCAGAACCCCTACATTCCTGGGCACTCAGAATATGATGCTAGGGCCAGCCCAGCTGCCCCGAGTAGACTTGTCTTAGGTGGTCTAGGCTGGTGACCTTGCCTCAGAAACAGCGTGGGGTCCCTCCTGGTGCTGATTCGTGCTGTTCAGCTGCTCTGTTCCTGCTTCAGTTCTTGCTGGTTTGGTTTCATCACTACTCACTTCTCCTCTATCCCTGCCATCTTGACTACTGCCTTCCTCCTTATCAGTAATTCCCACACTCTCCTTGCCCCCTCCCCACACCCAGAAAGCTTTAGATACATTGTCAAATCCTTGTTTCCAGAAAGGCCAAACACGGATTACATTCAATCAAGTAAATTTCAGCTCTGCAATATCTTTTTTAATATTTTATTTATTTTTTGGCTGTGCTGAGTCTTTGTTGCTGCTCAGACTTTTGTCTAGTTGCAAAAGAGCAGGAGCTACTCTCTAATTACTGTGGTCGAGCTTCTCATTGCGGTGGCTTCTCTTCTTGGGGACCACAAGCTCCAGAGTGTGCAGTCTTTAGTAGTAGTGTGGGCTCAGTAGTTGTGGCTCCCAGACTCCAGAGCACAGGCTTAATAATTGTGGTGAATGTGCTTAGTTGCTTCACAGCATGTGGGATCTTCCCAGACCAGGGATCAAACCCGTATCTCCTGCACTGGCCGGCAGATTCTTTACCATAGAGCCACCAAGGAAGTCCAGGTCTGCAATCTTGACGCTCCCTTGAGTTACTTTGCCTGCATTTGGGATGGATCTCTTAACTCAGTCATCCGTTCTTAGGCATTTCCTGGGTTTATATGCCTATCATGGATCTCGTCTATTGGATGAACTTCCTTAAGCACTATGAAAAATTGTTAAGAAATATTTCACTGTATATAAAGATGCTCTTAATATAAATTTCATCCCCACATTCTTTTTTTTTTCCATGAAGTTCCTTTCTTTTTTAAAAAATTAATTTATTTATTTTAATTGGAGGCTAATTACTTTACAATATTGTGGTGGTTTTTGCCATACATTGACATGAATCAGCCACAGGTGCTCATGCGTCCCCCCGTCCCAAACCCTGCTCCCACCTCCCTCCCCATCCCATCCCTCTGGATTGTCCCAGTGCACCGGTTTTGAGTGCCTGTTCATGCATTGAACTTGGACTGGTCATCTGTTTCACATATGGTAATATACATGTTTCAATGCTGTTCTTTCTAATCATCCCACCCTCGCCTTCTCCCACAGAATCCAAAAGTCTGTTCTTTACATCTGTGTCTCTTTTGCTATCTTGTATATAGGGTCATTGTTACTATCTTTCTAAATTCCATATATATGCATTAATATACTGTATTGGTATTCTGACTTATTTCACTCTGTATAGTAGTAAAAAAAGGGAAAGAAAGTAGAAGGTTGACAGCCATGTTCCCTAAATAGGCAGCTCATGATGGTGAGAGTGGGGCTTGAGTTGACCAGAATTTGGAGTCAGTATGTGAGGCAATTTTTTTCTTCTTAATTTTTCTAAGCATTTTTAAGCCCATCCCCCAAATTTTTGGATATCACTTGTCTGTAACCCCATCCCCAGAAAAAATATCAACTGAAGTTGACGTTTAATTGAAACTCTGTGAACTTTTACTTAGGTAAAGCCTGTCTTTCATTAAATAACTTTTGTTGAGTACATTTTTTAAGAGATGTCAGCTTGTGAAAATGACTGTGGATTCAAAGGTGACAATTTTATCTTGACCTTTGCAAAGTGTTCACACAGTTTTGTTTGGGAATTGGGCCTTTGGTGTATCCAATTGTTGCAATAGTATTTATTGCTTAGTCTTAACAACTTTGTTTTTTAAACTGTGTTTGGTAGCAGATCTTAGAAATTACTAGATTTCTATAGACACTAAAATACCCAAGTAGTGGGTAGAAATATACTGAGAAAATTCAAGGAGAAATATATCTTATATGATTTGAGTTTTGCCTGAGTAAAACTTAGAAAACCAATAAACTTGATTTTCTTTTTCTTCTCATTTATTATTGTCATAGAAGTGATTTGAGAGCTAATGAGCTTCAGTGATCAGAGGGTATTAACAAAAGTCATAATGTCCTCGCTTGGACTTTTTTCTTTAGACATGACACAATGCTACTTTCCATAGACCTGTAACTTTGTAAACTATACAGTGTATTACCTTTGTTACATATTAATTATATGAAGAATATACATTTTATTTCATCTTTTCCTGGACCAGTGTCCAAGACAGTTTACAGGAAATTACTTGATCAGAAATATCAATGAAAGTATGTTGTAGGACTTCTTAAAAAATCTGCCATTTCATATGAAAATTCAATGTCAATTTAAGTCCAAGTCTTTTGATTAAAAAAATATATATTTATTTATTTTCTGGCTGTGTAGTGTCCTTGGCAGTGAAAGAATGAGGTCCTAACCACTGGACCTCAAAGGAATCCCAGTCTTCTGATTTTTAAATTATATGTGATATACACTGTTGTACAAATTTCTGTTATTAATACACTGATAACCATTATAATTTTACATTAAAAAACAGTATGAGTAAATATTTCTCAAGGTATCAAGTCGTGACTTCTAAAACCATGCAGTATGGATTCTGCTGTTTCATTTGAACTTGCCTTTCTCATATTTTTGCTTCTTTTTCTTTTCATCTGTTATTTCTCACATAGGTAATTTTTTTCTAGTCAGAATTGAGTTGAGTAACTTTCCCCGAGGATACTGTCAAACTATTCAATTATTATTATTTTGGAATTCCAGAGTATGTATGTTCCAGTCAGTAATTAAACATTCTTTTTTTAGTGATTTCATCCATTTGAAACAGCAGAGCTCTGAGGCTCAGAATAATTGTAACCAAGTATAATAAGCCTGTGAGTTTTATTCAGGAACTACTTACTGGAATAAAGCACATTTTTCAACCCCAATAAGGTTGTTCATATGATTTTTTTTTTTTTTTTTTTTTTTAGCCCACAGATTACAAGATTGCAAGATTGGCCATTAGAGTTAGGCACACTGACAACTTAAGGGTCATCTTATTTCAAGGCTATTGAAGAAGCTCTATTAAGTATGTGAACTTTAAAAGGTAGTGTCATTACATGGAGACATACAGTCCTATAATTATTAACTTCTGAAGGAATCACAATGTTGTAGATCAGGATAGCACTGGTCTGCCATGGTGATGATGTTAATCAGGAATAAATTTTACTTTATGTACTGTGTTTTAGGAATTAAGAAATTGATATCTTTTTAGAAGATTTTTATGAGTTGTTTAGTCTCTAAGTCATGTCCAACACTTTGCAACACCATGAAGCACTCCAGGCTTCCCTGTCCTTCACTGTCTCCCTGAGTTTGCTCAAACTCATGTCCATTGAGTCAGTGATACCATCCAACTGTATCATCCTCTGTCATCCACTTCTCTTGCCCTCAGTCTTTCCTAGCATCAAGACCTTTTCCAATGAGTCAGCTCTTTGCATCAAGTGGCCAAGATATTGTAGCTTCAGCATCAGTCCTTCCAATGACTCTTCAGGGTTTATTTCCTTACTGGTTTGATCTCCTTGCTGTCTGAGGGACTCTCAAGAGTCTTCTTCAGGACCACAGTTCAAAAGCATCACATTTAAGGGTAAATGTTTTCAAAGCTTTGTTAATAAATTTCAGTTTTCCAGAAAATTCACTTAAGAGAACTCCTTTGATACCAAGAAAATGGTGCTGCTGTGTATGGACTTTGTTTTGTTTTATCTTCTTATTTAATATTTCAAGAGGTTACTTCCCACATAAGAGTCTATTACATTTAATATGTAATAATAGTAGTAATTAAACAATTGTCTAAAGACTAGCACATTGGTTGATGAAGGAATTTTCAGAGCCGATAATTAGAATTTGTAATTGATCTTTCTCTATGAATTAGGTGTATGGTTTTGAATCCTGATGGTAATAGTGCGTCTCCATTTTTAGCGCAGCTGAACATCCTGAGGTGAGAAGTGTTTATTTCTGATGTAGATTTTCTCTGTGGCTTTGTTTACCTGCTCAGCCTCTTTTAGGCTTCCCTGATAGCTCAGTTGGTAAAGAATCTGCCTGCAGTGCAGGAGACCCGGGTTCAACCCCTGGGTCAGGGAAGATCCCCTGGAGAAGGCAATGGCAAACCACTCCAGTATTCTTGCCTAGAAAATCCCACGGACAGAGGATCCTGATGGGCTACAGACCAAGGGATCACAAGAAGCAGACACAACCTGGTGACTAAACCTCCACCACCATAAATATATTAGGTGACTAATAGTTATCAGGCATCTGTTTGATATCTTCTGCGGAATAATTTCCTGATATATTCTGGGAATATGTAAATGAAAAAACTGCATGACTCCAAACCTTGCCCACTAGCTACTTGCTAGAATAATGTACAAGGAATATATGAAAAGATTACCAATGTCAAAACAGAGTTTGTGCAAAATAGAATTTTGGAGAAGACATGACCAGGTCTGCCCATGGAGTCAGGGATTACTACTGCTAAGTTGCTTCAGTCGTGTCCGACTCTGTGCGACCCCAGGGATAGCAGCCCACCAGGCTCCGCCGTCCCTGGGATTCTCCAGGCAAGAACACTGGAGTGGGTTGCCATTTCCTTTTCCAATGCATGAAAGTAAAAAGTGAAAGTGAAGTCGCTCAGTTGTGTCCAACTGTTAGCGACCCCATGGACTGCAGCCCACGAGGATCCTCCATCCATGGGATTTTCCAGGCAAGAGTACTGGAGTGGGGTGCCATTGGGTGCTTTAAACTGCTTGAAACATGGTTAAGAATTTATGTGAAGGATAATGAAAGAAAGACATTTTAGATTGTGGCCCTCGCTGTGCCAAAGCTTAGAGACATTCACCATTAGTTATGGGCCAGGAAGATATTGCTGGCTTGGGGATAGTGGTGGAAGCTGACCACTACTCCAGAGTCTAGATTGAGATGGGCTTTGGTTCCCATGCTACAGAGCTATAGTTTGGTGAATTAAAATAGGATGAAGTGACACAGAAGAGGGTTAGGAAACTAACACCCTGGGCTAGGTGAGAGATGGTGAATAATGTGATAAAGAACACAGAGAAACAGTACTAGATATGAAAGAATTTTAAAGAGACATTTCAGTCAGGTTTAATGAATGACTGGATGCAGGGGAGAGTAAAGGGGAGGGACGGTGAAGGTTGATTCTTAGGTCTCTCTTGGCTGAGTATATAAAAGGAACTCTGGGGCAGGAACAGTTATTTTTGGAGGCAAAAATGAATTAAATGTTATGTTTAATCTGAGATAATTTTAAGAGATACAAGGTAAGATATTCAGAAGGTATATGTATTGTCAGCTTCAGCTTTGGTGTTATCCTCTCGGAAGCCATAAGTTGTAAATGGACTATGGACTGGCTACTAGCTGGGTTTCAGCAGATGAGGTGTTGGGATTTCCCTGGGGGCCCAGTGGTTAAGACTCTGCTTCCACTGCAGGGGATGTTGGTTTGATCCCAGGTCGAGGAGGTAAGATCCCACATGATGCATGATGCAGTGCCCCACCCCACACCCCCCCAAAAAAAAAGAGGAAAAAAAACTAAATCAGACGATAATGTCTCTATGGTCAGTGCAAGGGGGAAAGGGAAGATATTTTAGGCTGACTAGTGACATGATTTTAGAATAATGAGACTGGCATTACTTAACTCAGTGTATGCTGAAGTAATGAATAATAAGGATGGATCATGAATCTGCAGGGTGAGGCCAAATTGTGGAGAAAAGTAACAGTAATTAAGAGTTTATGTCCTTTTTAATTGAAGCGACTTAGAAAAGGGGAATGAAATCACATGGTGAAAGTGCTGTTTAAGCATAAGTAATCTAGTTGAGTTGAACGGGGAGAATTTATTAGTAAAACCCATGTGAGTTTTGGTTCCTGCGGTTAAAAGAGATAGCAGAGGATCATTTTAGATGTGATATAGGAGACTTAAGCACACAAATGAAATGGCAAATTACATTAGAATGACAGTAGATTGATAATTATATTGCTGATCTGCTTATTCTTAACAAATATTTTTTAGTTATCATGCTTCTTATCTTGTTCCAATTAGCCATTTTTCTCAGAGAACACTCCTCTGTGATGCTTGCTTCAGTCATCTCTCCATTTGGTCTTTATCTTCTATCCTGCTTGACTCTCATATTTTCCTCTTTGTTTTTACTGTCCTGCTGAGTAGACAGACAGCTCTGGAGGCAAGTTGTGTTGCTTCAAGTATGAGAGAAAAAAACATGTCCTGCAGTCATGATCTTGCTTTCTTGGCAGGCACAGAGAAACAGGCTTTAAATTCTAGTGAAAAATCCTGCCTTAGACGTGAGGCAGCAGTTCTGATGTTCCAGTGGGTTTATGGGGGGAGGGGGAGGGGAAGAAATGCAGGAAGAAACAAACAAAAAAGAAACCTAACTAAAAGCAGAGGGACTCCAGATTGCACTTAACTCTTCCTCACCTACACTAAGATCCAGTACACTTTGACTATCAGTGCATTTTGGCTATTGAAATCTTTCATTTATTTATTTTTCTGTGTAGTACATGTAGGGAAAATGTTACAGGGCTGTTGATGAGACCATGACTGCCATGTATATACACAAGCAGATTTCAATATGGGTCTGGGAAATGCTGAATCTTGGCCATCCCCTTTAGGTTTTAGCACCTTGAACTGACACAGTGCCATCTGTTTTTACAAGTCTTTTATAGATTTTCCCTAATATCTGACAAACTGTGTAGTCCTCCATGAGAGTTCTAGGCAGGCCCCATGTCTTTTTAGTAATTGTCCTTGGCTTATATTTAGCAGAATTATGTACCAGTAAAATCTAGTGTTGAGGTCCTAACCTCCAGTACCTTAGAATGTACCTTATTTGGAAATAAGGTCTTTAAATAGGTAAAAATGAGGCTGTTAGGTTGGGGCCTAATCCAGTCTGATTGGTGTCCTTTTAAGAAGAGAAAGTGAAACAGAGGTTGTGAACACAGAGGAAAGGCCATGGGAAGGCACAGCAAGAAGACTGCCATCTGCAAATTAAGAAGAGAAGCCTTTACGAGAAACCAAACCTGCCAACACCTTAACCTTGGGCTTCTAGCCTCTAGAACTGTGACAAATAAACGTGTTGTTTCATCCACCAAGTATTTTGTTCTGGCACTCCTAGAAAATGAATACACCATACTTTCCAATTAGTAAGTTTGTATTATTCCTGAGAGGATTTTTGGTAGCTGTAATTCTCTCTGCTATACTGAAAATGTGAGACCTCCTGATGATTTGATGAGCCTTCTCTTATTTTAACTTGCTTTTACACTTGTAATATTATTCCAGAGCTAAGTAGTTTCTGTTCTCATTTTGTTAGTGTGATATGTTTCACTTAATTGCATTTTTCATTCTTCTAGACATTTTGAATCCATTTGCTAAAGCTGAAATAAGAATCTCAATAAATGAATAAATAATGATTTACTGACATCTGCAGTGTCTTAAACTTTTATTGATCTTCATAAATGAGGTTTTCTAATAGAGAATAATACATCAGAGGTTTCTATAGATTTTATTAAATGTGATGCATTTTCAAAAATCTAAATCAGAAAGCATGTTCTAACACAAAGACATTACGGTTGACCCTTGAACAATGGGGAATAGGGGCACTAACCCTCTTTGAAGTAAAAAATCTGAGTTCAACTTTACAGTGGGTCCTCTATATCCACAATTCTGCAACTTCAGATTCAACAACTGCAGATTGTAGTTTCTAGTATATATTTAGGAAAAACAAAATCCATGTGTAAGTGGGACCTGTGCATTTCGAGCCAAAGTTGCTCAGGTGTCAACTGTATAGTGATGTAGTCAAGAGTATATGATATAGAGTTAACAGGCTGTGGTTAAACTCTTAGCCTCTTGGAAGATAGGTAACACTGAGCAATAAAATTACGTTAAAGTCTCATTTTGTCATCTGTAGAATAAAGTTGATAAATAGTGATGCGTAACTCATAGGACTGTGATCAGCACAGATAAGTGAATTAATAAAACAGCACCCGGTTCATGTCTAATATTCCCTACATCTGAGCTATTATTTTCCTGAATCTTATTGCTTGCTGGTAAAAAATCACCTTGTATTAATTTTGTTCTTATTAGAACCTTATTATGATATTAATTTTAGGCAGAGTTTCTTATCCTTGGCTCTGTTGACATTTGAACCTGGATAATTCTTTACTGTGAGGGCTATCCTATGCATGCAGATTGTTTAGTAGCATTCATGGGCTCTATTATATTCCATTAGTCAATGGTCCCTAGTTCTGACCACTAAAAACATTGCCTTGACATTGTCAGATGTTCTTGGGACAAAATTGTCTCCTGTTGAGAATCACTGGGAAATATTTGACTAACAAAAAAAATTGATTTGGAAAATATTATACCTATTGAGTGTTGTTTAAGTAAGCTAACATGATGCTTGGTTTATTCTAAAGTGTTAGGATTTTGTAAGATAATTTTTCTGTTAAAATACAATTAAACTAGGCTAGCTGAAATGTAACACAATTTCTTTTATTGTGGCATAAGGTTAAAATATCTTGGTATGTCTTTTTTCTAAAATAAAAATGTATAGTAATGGAAAAGTATAATGGACTTAAAAATTGATCACATACATTGTCATGAAGACCTCTATTTGGATAAAACAAGTTATACCTACATATTATCAGAGTAAGCTCAAATATTATCAATAATGAAAGTAACTACTGTCTGATGTTTCTCATGTACTGTAGAACACTTTGACTAAAGTAGCATTGAATGTCGGAGATAGAAATTTAAATATTTATCAAAGTGTGCAACCATGTTTCACGGTCAAAAGTGCAGAAAGATGTGAAGTATGTGGGGAATTTTAAAAAGTATAGATGTATTATTTTGTTAGAGACATAAAATACAAGGTGGTTATATGGATATGAATAATTACTATCCTACCACATTACAGTATTAATGTGAAGTTCTTTTGTTTTAAACAGTAGAACCCATAAAACAATGGAAAGCTTTTTTTTAAGTTCAGTGCATTTGTGTAAATCTGTATAATAAATGTATCAAATCTTGTCTGACATTTATTTGGGATCAATCAAATGATTAACACCTGTCAATTGCCATCGCTTACTCCTTTGCTCCTTGCAAGATGAGATGTATCATTACTGATATACTGTTCCATAGAATAGTATATTCCAATTATTATATATTATGAATACAAGTATCCTATGCTGCTGCTGCTGCTGCTAAGTCACGTCAGTCGTGTCCGACTCTGTGTGACCCGATAGACTTTGCTCCTTGCAAGATGGGATGTATCATTACTGATATACTGTTCCATAGAATAGTATATTCCAATTATTATATATTATAAATACAAGTATCCTATGCTGCTGGTGCTGCTGCTGCTAAGTCACGTCAGTCGTGTCTGACTCTGTGTGACCTGATAGACGGCAGCCCACCAGGCTCCCCTGTCCCTGGGACTCTCCAGGCAAGAACACTGGATTGGGTTGCCATTTCCTTCTCCAATGCATGAAAGTGAAAAGTGACAGTCGTGTCTGACTCTTAGCGACCCCATGGACTGCAGCCTAGCAGGCTCCTCAGTTTTTATCATTATCAGAATTTTATCTTCTTTGTTTTCATTTTCTTAGGTACCTTTTCTTTTGGATCAACTTCAGGAAGTCTTTCCAAAATAAGACTATAGCTCAATCTAAACATATCTTCATTCCTCAGTATTTAAAATGTTTATTACTGTTTTTTTTTTTTTCTCAATATGTTATTCTAATTGTGCCACCAAAAAATTAGATGCAAATTTTTTTAATCCTACTTCTTTTCTCTTTTCTTCCTTTTGTCTTACAAAGTCAACATTGAAATCAATAATAGACAAATTAAAGATTTTAAATGTAATAATAATTAACAGTTTGTATAATTTTGCAATATATGGCTTTAAAATTTTTTTCATAGTAGTGCAGTGATGCAGATGTAATTATTTGTGGTGAAAAAACTTGAGCCTGTGGGTGGAACAAGGCTTAGCAGGTGTAACAGTAAGAGGCAGAGTTGATTCCTCTGACTCCATAGCCAGTGCTCTTTTGTTCCATCACAGGGTCTGCTGAATAAACTTCTCTCACGGTTGTTGCTGAGAAAATAAACTTGAATTCCTTATTGTAATGTGTAGTTCCTCTTGGTAGAGCCTTTGAAAGATCAATAAAGAGAGCCACAAAGTTTTGGAGAATGATGAAGTTTTGGAGAATGATGATGCTCCCCATCTCCCTTTTAATTTCACTTTACAAAGCCTTTAGGATCTCTCCTTTGCTGAAAGACACAGCAGCCAGTTTAGAAGGGAAATAATATTGAAATATAAAATATGCATTTTAAGTTAAATGTCAGATATGGTGACATGCTTAAAGAGGGAATATGTGAATAGATTGCTGCTTTCTTTTCAAGGTTTAAGAGCATTAGGAAATACACATGTAAAAAAATATATGCTATATATATACACATTTCTGATATGTATATATGATATAATGTGTTCATTTCAGTTGCTCAGTCATGTCCGACTCTTTGTGACCCCATTGACCACAGCACGCCAGGCCTCCCTGTCCTCACCAACTCCCGTGAGTTTACTGAAACCTGTGTCCATCAAGTCAGTGATGCCATCCAATCATCTCATCCTCTGTTGTCCCCTTCTCCTCCTGCCCTCAATCTTTCCCAGTATCAGGGTCTTTTCAAATGAGTCAGCTCTTCGCATCAGGTGGCCAAAGTATTGGAGTTTCAGCTTCAACATCAGTCCTTCCAATGAACGGTCAGGACTGATCTCCTTTAGGATGGACTGGTTGGATCTCCTTTCAGTCCAAGGGACTCTCAAGAGTCTTAGATGATATATATAGAGATATATAATTTATATTCCACATATAGTAGAGTAGTACTTCATGGGATCTACTATAGTGAAATATTTTAATACTTAATATTTTTGTCATTGCATTTTCCTACATACTGATCATCTTCAAAATCAACCATCATTTTAGAAATACTGTGCCCTTATATTGTACTATACTGGAAAATCTCTGAATATGTCTTAAAGTTTAAAAGAAATCACGTGTCATTTGTTTCAGAAATCAAAGCTGAGTATTTTCTGTCCGTTTGGTAGCACAGATGCAATATTTGACCCCCACTGTGAGGACAGAGGACATTATAACCTCCAGAATAGAATGTCTGTTGGAAACTTCGGGAGCATTGTGTCAGACTGAGGGGTGGTGCTCCGATAAGAGCCAGCAGTAGGTCTAACTGTTAGTAACAATATCTGTCCTATCATCTCATGAATCTGACATTGTCTGAGTGGAAATCAGAAGATATTGCCAAGGAGACATTAAATGTACAGAATGTTCTGTTCTGTGTAGTGCAGCTTGTTAAATTTCACTCCTGTTTAGACAATTACTGAAAAAAGCAGGTGGGGAAAAAAATCTCACTTCTTCCTGAAGTTGAAGCTTTTAACAATTAATTATTAGTTGGGGTTTGAATCTAGTTAAAAGAATCTAATTTGGTTTCTTTAAATAGAGAGTACATTTTCACTAGAAGTATTTTTAGATGAATGGATATCAGTAAGATGTACAGATACAGGATATTCTCCTTTTTTAGATAAACAGAGTCTAAATTCCACTCCACCAAATGAACTTTATGATCTACATGTAAACCATGTGATTCTATTTAGCAAAACATTTGATTCAGTATACTGTCCCATCCAAATGCTAAACTTCAAAAGTCTATTTAGAGATGATTTTCATTTACAAAACATGATATGTTTCTCATTGTTCACACTTTTTAGCCAAATCAAAGGATGTAAGAGAAAATAGTTTGATTTTTTTATACATATATATAGTATATATTTTTTCTGAATTGTTTAACAGTAAGTTGCAGACGTGATGCTAAATAATTTAGAAAGTGTTCTTGTAAACAAAGGCTTTGTCTTTGCATTTTAACATAAAAAATTTTTTTAACATTTCCATCTTTTCCATATGGCTGTGAGTTTCTCAGGATCTACAACCTGATTTTTACTCTCTTTGGAGACTGAGTACCAGGATAGGGCGTAGCATATAGAAGGAGCTACTATAAAGTAATACATTCCATTGGAATATAGCATATGCCATGCATTTTGATATAATTTCGATAAATTTTAATAGATATGAATTTTTTCTCTTAGTATAAAATATATAATGTAAAATATCATATGCTGTACATAAAAATACAAAACATTTTTATTTATAAATGAATGGAAACCTCAGGGTCATCAGTATAAACTTCAATCACAAAGTAGTCTATAGTTTCAGAAACTAGAAGAAATTGGACTGAAAATTTTCAGACTTTGGAAGTTGCTTTAAAAATAGCAAATAGCAACCAAGAAACTATTCACCTGATGTCAGTGTCATAGAAGAATACTTGGAGTTGTCTGAGTGTGGCACTTGCCACCTGGTCTCAGCATTTGTGTTACGCTTTGGGAGACAGTGTAATACAGCAATTCAAATGCTGTCCTGTCTTTTTGCATTCACTCATAAAGATTTATTGACAACCTTCCACTGTTTTTTTTTTTTTTTTTTTTTTACTTGTTTTCTTGGCTATATTCCTCTACCATCCCACCTCCCCAAACTAGCCTGACTGCTTGAAAATTTTCAACAACAACCATTGCTTTTTGAGTAAAGTCCAATTCCTAAGCCTCTAGACTTTACATCTACGAGGGCAGTTACTTTGTGTGTCTTATTTGGGGCTAATATTGTCAGTGCTTGCTGTCATGTTTGTCTTTCCATAGGTACTCAGGAAATATGTGTCATAGCAAGAAGTAATGTCATAGAAAGTGAAGTGAGTTTAAGTCGCTCAGTTGCAATCAGTACTGCCCTAAATAACTTGTTCTCTGTCCTCCAAGTGACCACACTTTAATGCCCCATCCCCAAATCTGAGGAGAGTTTCTAGGCACTAGAATAAGGCATTGAATGACACCAAAGTTGTGTTGGAACATCACTCCTCCCTGTAATTCCTGTATCCTAAACAAATTCCTGAAATCTATCCTGCTGTATGGTGTGAAGGTGAAGTGAAAGTTGCCCATTCATGTCCAACTCTTTGCGAGCCCATGGACTATACAGTCCATGGAATTCTCTAGGCCAGAATACTGGAGTGGGTAGCCTTTCCCTTCTCCAGGGGATCTTCCCAACTCAGGGATTGAATTGCAGGTGGACTCTGTACCAGCTGAGCCATGAGGGAGGCCCAAGGGAAGTCATAGCAAGGCACTGCATTATTTGTCCTCAGTCTACTTTCCCAAGGTTATCTTCCATCACTTATCTCCACATAGTCTATGTTTTAACTCAATGAGTTTATTTGCCCTGTTCCCTGAATATACACCACTTTCTCCATGTATTTTAAGTGCTTCTTCTCCTTAACATGGCATGTTATCATATCTGCTGCTTATTCTAAGCTCAAGTGTAGTCTGTTCCTATGGTTTCTTTAATCTTATCTAGATTATTTTTGTGTTCTTAAAACTTCTTTAGTATATTGTGTGCATTTCTTTTATTATTTTTCTTTTCCCTTTCAAATCACAGGTATTGGATATATCTTTTCTTTCCTCCTTGAGGTACTTGAGTGAAGAGATAAGAGTATATCGTAACTCCTCTTTCTTCAGTGGTACCCAGCATAGACCTTTAGATGTGCTGATGCTCAGTGAATGGTTGTTGATTGAATGGACACATGGCTTCCTTCTCCATACTTCACTAAAGAACTGATTTTTCTTTTAGTTGTTGCTTTTTCCCTAGGTATCTTAAAAATTTCCCACAGCTCATGTGAATAATTAGGAATTCAATAGAACTTGGCTCTTAAAAATAGCTGCATAACTTTTGACTTGAGATGCATGACAGGACTGAACATTGAACTGGGAGGAGGAATCTTCACTTCTGTGACTGGCTTCTCTATAAACTGATTGTATAAAGTCGCATCAGAATCAATGATTACTAATATCACATGTAGAAACACCTAAAGTTGTATATTTAATAATAATATGTAACAATAGGTAGTCAATAAATGTTCATTTTTTTCATACTGTATTATTCTTTTCCTTCACTTTACTATTTTCTTCTGTCATCATATTTAAAAATAGTAATATTCTTAAAGTTTAACCCTTTTAAACTTCTAACTCTTTGCAAATTTTTATTACCTAGGTTTTATATCAATTCATCTTTTTTTCTTTTAGTGCCTTTGATTTCCCATATGCAAAAACTTGAAAAAAAATCTATTTGCTATGTATTGATTATATAATGTAGACTAATGAGACTATAGTACTTCTAGGATGAAGTATTTGAATACAGCTATTTTAAAAAACATTATTTGTGGGCAATATCTAGATGTATTACTAGCATCTACCCACTAAGTCTCCTTCAGAATGACTTTGTTTAAATAGGTCAGATGTAGACTCACATATGTATGGTCAATTAATTTTCAAAAAAGGTACAAAGGCAATTTACCCAAGAAAGTAAAATCTTAGTTTTACCTGAATGTCTGTATGCAAGTGTGTGTGTGTGTGTGTGTGTGTGCTCAGTCATGTCTGACTCTTTGCAACCCCATGTACTGTAAGCCTGCCAAACTCCTCTGTCCATGGGATTCTCCAGGCAAGATTAGTGGAGTGGGTTGCCATTTCCTCCTCCAGTGGCTCTTCCCAACCCAGGGGGATCAAACCCATGTCTCTTGCATCTTCTGCACTGGCAGGCAGATTCTTTACCACTGAGCCCATGGCATTTGGTCCCATCTCTTTATGGCAAGTAGATGGGGAAACAATGGAAACACTGATAGACTTTATTTTGGTGGGGGGCTCCAAAATCACTGCAGATGGTGATTGCAGCCATGAAATTAAAAGACAGTTACTTTTTAGAAGGAAAGCTATGACCAACCTAGACATCATATTGAAAAGCAGAGACATTACTTTGCCAACAAAGGTCCATCTAGTCAAGGCTATGGTTTTTCCAGTGGTCATGTATGGATGTGAGAGTTGGACTATAAAGAAAGCTGAGCACTGAAGAATTGATGCTTTTGAAGTGTGGTGTTGGAAAAGACTCTTGAGAGTCCCTTGGACTTTAAGGAGATCCAACCAGTCAATCCTAAAGGAAATTGGTCCTGAACACTCACTGGAAGGACTAATGCTGAAACTGAAGTTTCAGTACTTTGGTCACCTAATATGAAGAACTGACTCATTGGCAAAGACCCTGATGCTGGGAAATATAGAAGGTAGGAGGAGAAGGGGATGACAGAGAATGAGATGGTTGGATGATATCACTGACTGGATGGATATGAGTTTGAGCAAACTCTGGAGATTGGTGATGGACAGGGGAGCCTGGTGTGCTGCAGCCCATGGGGTCTCAAAGAGTCGGACACGACTGAGTGACTGAACTGAACTGAGCTGACTGGAAAGCCCATATGCAGATAGAGCAACTCTGTTCCCAGTCACTTGCCAAACACCCAAGTGTCCTTCAACTAGTGACTGGATAAATTAACTGTAGTACATCCATATAGTACTATACTTCTCAGCCACTGGTCAGGAAGATCCCTTGGGGAAGGAAATGTCAATCCACTTTAGTATTCTTGCCCAGGACTTACCATGGACAGAAGATCCTGGCTGGCTACAGTCCATGGGGTCGCTAGAGTCAGACATGAGTTAGTCACTAAACTACCACCACTGATAAATGAAACAAAAAGCTTTCACATTCATCATGCTGAGTGGGAAAACCGGATTCAAAAGACTCTAAGCTCTATGATTATTTTTATATGATATTCTGGGAAAAAAATATAGAGATAGGACACAGATCTTTCATTGCCAGTGGAAGGGAGTAGAGAGTGAAATTTTCTACACAAGGGCACAAGAGAGCCTTGTGGGGTGATGAAACTGCTTTCTGTCTTGTGGTTGTAGTTACATAACTGTGTTTGTTTCCAGAACAGATAGAACTGTGTTTCCAGTTCAGATAGATATACCAAAAAGGGTGAATTTGAGGCTGGTGGAACTACTATTTAATATCTCTGTTTTGGTGGTGATTACATGGCTGTAACTCATAGAACTATACATAAAAAATGGTAGGTTTTGCTGAATGTAAATTATGCTTCAGTTAAATGAAAAATTTATTTAAATGAAAAATGAAAAATTTAAATGAAAAAATTTAAATGAAAAATTCTTTCTTAATCATTGGGAGAAAATTCACTTTTGGATACCTTGGGACCCAAATTACATTAGTCAATGCTAAGTGAATTCTGGTTTAAATAAATCATTAGAGGGCAGGGACCAGTGTTGGCTTAACTGCTGCCATTTCTGGGCCTTAATTTGGATATTTCTACTAAGATATTCAAGAGGTTAAGAGTTATTGGGGGTGGTGGGTGTTTTTATTTGATGCAAAGAGTGAGTAGGCAAAGAATACTGACTGGAAGTGCTTGCAGGAGGTATGCTGGCCTTGGCCGATCAAAATGAAACTTTCTCACTATGCGGGTTCCTTAGTGAATGGACAGAGTCAAGTCTGGCATACTTGTCTTTAGTGAATGGACAGAGTCAAGTCTTTTTATACTTGTGAATTCAAGAAGAGAAATGTTCTGTCCTCAGAGACAAGTACATGTGAATAAACGTGAAGTAGAAAAAAGAAAGCATATTTTTTAAGAGAAAAGATCTCTTATATCATCATATTGCCTCATAGGATGACTCACTCTGTGATGCTACTTAATTCAAATTGATTTTGTTTGGAAATGAGATAATTTAGCTATTGTGAAAAAATTAATTTTTTAAAATAAAGGGAAATTGAGGCATAGCAGAAAGGCTGAATAGTTACCTGTGGTCGCATTGCTAATTAGTTGCCAGGTCAGCCCTTTAACATAGGATGATTCAAGAGTAAAACTCAGCCTTATGAGTTTGCCCACATCAGGTTTACATTCTTCTTACCTCCTCCAACCTACAGGAATTAAATACCTTGGGCAGATTACTTAACTTTTTGTACTACGGTTTCTTGAAATAATTATAACAATAGCTCTTACCTCTTAGGATCATTATGAAATAATGCTTGTAAATAATAGTGTTAGACAAATTATTAAATAAGATTTCTTCTTTTTAATTAAAAATGTTCTCTTTATACAGGACTATCTTGCATCCCTGCCCGAGACAGCAATCATATCTAACATCGAGTTTCTTTTCTATTAGAGTATTTAAATCTTATGTCAAAGGATTATGGTGGTTGTCGCTCAGTCGTGTCCGACTCTTTGCTATTCCATGGATTGCAGCACACCAGGCTTCCCCGTCCTTCACCATTTCCGAGTTTGCTCAGACTTATGTCCTTTGAATAGATAATGCCATCCAACCATCTCATCTTCTGTTGTCCCCTTCTCCTCCTACCTTCTTTCTTCCTCCTCATCAAAGTCTTTTCAGTTAAGCAGCTCTTTACATCAGGTGGCCAAAGCATTGGAGCTTTAGCATCAGTCCTTCTAAAGAATATTCAGGGCTTATTTCCTCTAGGATTGACTAGTTTGATCTCCTTGCAGACCAAGAAACTCTCAAGAGTCTTCTCCAACACCACAGTTCAAAAGTATCAGTTCTTCCATGCTCAGTCTTCTTTATGGTCCAACTCTTATATCTGTACATGACTACTGGAAAAACCATAGCTTTGAGTAGATGGACCTTTGTTGGCAAAGTGTTGTCTCTGCTTTTTAAAATGCTATCTATGTTTGTCATAGCTTTTCTTCCAAGGAGCAAGTATCTTTTAATTTCTTAGCTGCAGTCACCATCAGCAGTGATTTTGGAGCCCAAGAGAATAAAGTCTGTCACTGTTTCCATTGTTTCCTAATCTATTTGCCGTGAAATGATGGGACTGGATACCATGATCTTTGTTTTTTGAATGCTGAGTTTTAAGCCAGCTTTTTCACTCTCTTCTTTCACCTTCATGAAGAGGCTCTTTAGTTCCTCTTCGCTTTCTGCCATAAGGGTTGTGTCATCTGCATATCTGAGGTTATTACTACTTCTGGGTAGTCTTGATTCTAGTTTGTGCTTCATTCAGCTGGGCATTTTGCATGCTGTACTCTGCATATAAGTTAAGCAAAGTGATAATATGCAGCTTTAACATGCTCCTTTCCCAATTTGGAACCAGTCCGTTGTTCCATGTCAGTTCTAAATGTTGCTTCTTGAACTGCATACAGATTTCTCAGGAGGTAGATAAGGTGGTCTGGTATTCCCAACTCTTTAAGCATTTTCCAGTTTGCTGTGATCCACACAATCAAAAGCTTTAATCAATGATGCAGAAGTAGATGTTTTCCTGAAATTCTCTTGCTTTTTCTATGGTGCAACAGATGTTGGTAATTTGATCTCTGATTCCTCTGCCTTTTCTAAAACCAGCTTGTACATCTGCAAGTTCTTGGGTCACATGTTATTGAAATCTAGCTTGAAGGATTTTGAGCATCACCTTGCTAGCATGTGAAATGAGTACAATTGTACAGTAGTTTGAACACTTTTTGGCATTGCCCTCTCTAGGACTGGAATTAAAACTGACCCTTTCCTGTGACCACTGCTGTGTTTTCCAAATTTCCTGGCATATTGAGTGCAGCACTTTCAAAACATCATCTTTCAGGATTTGAAATAGTTCAGCTGGAATTCCATCACCTCCACTGTCTTTGTAGCAATGCTTCCTAAGGCCCACTTGACTTCACACTTGAGGATGTCTGGCTCTAGGTGAATGATCACACCATCATGCTTATCTGGGTCATAAAGCTCTTTTTTGTATAGTTCTTCTGTGTATTCTTGTCACCTCTCTGTCCTTTATTGTGCCCATCTTTGCATGAAAAGTTCCTTTGGTATCTCTGATTTTCTTGAAGAGATCTCTGAAGTCTTCTCCATTCTATTGTTTTCCTCTGCTTCTTTGCATTGATCACTGAGGGAGGCTTTCTTACTTCTCCTTGCTATTCTTTGGAATTCTGCATTCAGATGGGTATATCTTTCCTTTTTTCCTTTGCTTTTTGCTTCTCTTCTTTTCACAGCTATTTGTAAGGCCTCCTCAGACAACCATTTTGCCTTTCTTTTTCTCTGAGATGGTTTTAATGTCATGAAACTCTGTCCATAGTTCTTCAGGCATCTGTGTATTAAATCTAATCCCTTGAATTTATTTGACTTTTCCACTGTATAATTGTAAGGCATTTGATTTAGGTCATACCTGAATGGTCTAGTGGTTTTTCCTACTTTTTTCAACTTAAGTCTGAATTTTGCAATAAGGTGTTCATGATCTTAGCCACAGTCAGCTCCAGGTCTTGCTTTTGCTGACTCTATAGAGCTTTTCCATCTTTGGATGCAAAGAATATAATCAATCTGATTTCAGTATTGACCATCTGGTGATGGCTATGTGTAGTCTTCTCTTGTGTTGGTTGGAAGAGGCTGTTTGCTATGACCAGTGTGTTCTCTTGGCAAAACTCTTAGCCTTTGCCCCACTTCATTTTGTACTTCAAGGCCAAACTTGCCTATGATTCCAAGTATCTCTTGGAGTGTCACGGGAATAGATGTTTTTAGATATTAGAGTATTGGTTTAGTCCTTTAGAAAATTTGTGGTTTCGAGTCTAAAGAAATAGGATTTAAAGGAAAGAAACTTGTAGTTTGAGTCTGGGCTGAGAATGGATCAAAGACCAACACTGGNCTCTTGGAGTGTCACGGGAATAGATGTTTTTAGATATTAGAGTATTGGTTTAGTCCTTTAGAAAATTTGTGGTTTCGAGTCTAAAGAAATAGGATTTAAAGGAAAGAAACTTGTAGTTTGAGTCTGGGCTGAGAATGGATCAAAGACCAACACTGGAAATCACTTTGAAGGAAATGCTCTTTTTTGTTTCTTTTTCTAACTTTTCTTATAAAATCTGAGAGTATATGTGTTCTGCTATGTTTTAGGTGATGATAACATTTAACAGAATGGATAGATTTTCCTATTAGTGTACCTACGGGGAAACACCAGGTTCTTGACACTTCACTTTCTCCTTTTATCAGTTTCTTGCATGAGGACGTATATTTCCCTTTATTTCATAATCACAGTATTTTTCTTTGCTCTTATTCTCTTTGTACGAATATAGTGCATTATTTTTGCATGGAACATTTTTAATATTCACCTTTAATATTTTGTCATTTGAATTTCTATTATAAGATGGAAAATTTTCTATGTATGATTGTTTCCTTTTTATAATGCAGGGTCAGTGTCTATATTACATTTATATTCATATTTATATAAAAGTTTCAGATATACAGCATAGTAGTATAATTTGGCACCTGTATACACTGCAACATGATAACCACAAATTTAGTTACCATTCATCATCATAAATCTGACCTCCTTCACCCATTTTTCCCCACCCTCCAAACCCTTTCCCCTCTGGAAACCACAAATCTGTTCTCTGTATCTATGAGGTTTTATTATTATTATTACACATATGAGTTAAATACTATGGTATTTGTCTTTCTCTAACTTATTTGACTTGTTNGCATCTGTATACATGATAACCACAAATGTAGTTACCATTCATCATCATAAATCTGACCTCCTTCACCCATTTTTCCCACCCTCCAAACCCTTTCCCCTCTGGAAACCACAAATCTGTTCTCTGTATCTATGAGGTTTTATTGTTATTATTATTATTATTACACATATGAGTTAAATACTATGGTATTTGTCTTTCTCTAACTTATTTGACTTGTTATACACTTCAGGGTCCATCCAGTTTGTTGCAAGGGACAGGATTTCATTCTGTTTTTGATGGCTGAGTAATATAAATATTCACATATTCTTTATTCATTCATCGGTCCATGGGCACTTAGGTTGCTTCCAAGTCTTGATTGTAAATAATGTTGCAATAAATACTGGTGCCTATGTCTTTTCAAATTAGTGTTTTTGTGTTCATTAGGTAAATACTGAACACTTGAATAGCTGGATCATATGGTAGTTCTATTCCATAGTTTTTTTGAAGACTATCCATACTGTTTTCAATAGTGGCTGCATCATTTTACAGCCCTCACCAGTTGTGCATGAGGGTTTTTTCTTCCTCCACATCCTCTAATGTTTGTTTATTTTTTATAATAGCCTTTCTAACAGGTGTGAAGAGATCTAATTGTGGTTCATTTTCTTAATAGGTAGTAATGTTGAAAACTTTTTCATGTGTCTGTTGGCCATCTGTATGTCTTCTTAGGAAAAATGTTTATTCAAATCCTCTGACCATTTTTGAATTGTTTTTGTCATTGAATTGTATGAGTTGTTTATATATTTTCAATTTTAGCCCCTTATCTGATATGGTTTCCAAATATCTTCTCCCATTCATTGATTTCCCTTTTCAAAGCTTTCTGGTTTCATGTAGTCCCATTTGTTTGTGTCTGTTTCCCCTTGCCTTTAGATTCAGATCCACAGAATCATTGGGGAAGGCAATGGCACCCCACCCCAGTACTCTTGCCTGGAAAATCCAATGGACGGAGTAGCCTGGTGGGCTANCTGGCCTTGGCCGATCAAAATGAAACTTTCTCACTATGCGGGTTCCTTAGTGAATGGACAGAGTCAAGTCTGGCATACTTGTCTTTAGTGAATGGACAGAGTCAAGTCTTTTTATACTTGTGAATTCAAGAAGAGAAATGTTCTGTCCTCAGAGACAAGTACATGTGAATAAACGTGAAGTAGAAAAAAGAAAGCATATTTTTTAAGAGAAAAGATCTCTTATATCATCATATTGCCTCATAGGATGACTCACTCTGTGATGCTACTTAATTCAAATTGATTTTGTTTGGAAATGAGATAATTTAGCTATTGTGAAAAAATTAATTTTTTAAAATAAAGGGAAATTGAGGCATAGCAGAAAGGCTGAATAGTTACCTGTGGTCGCATTGCTAATTAGTTGCCAGGTCAGCCCTTTAACATAGGATGATTCAAGAGTAAAACTCAGCCTTATGAGTTTGCCCACATCAGGTTTACATTCTTCTTACCTCCTCCAACCTACAGGAATTAAATACCTTGGGCAGATTACTTAACTTTTTGTACTACGGTTTCTTGAAATAATTATAACAATAGCTCTTACCTCTTAGGATCATTATGAAATAATGCTTGTAAATAATAGTGTTAGACAAATTATTAAATAAGATTTCTTCTTTTTAATTAAAAATGTTCTCTTTATACAGGACTATCTTGCATCCCTGCCCGAGACAGCAATCATATCTAACATCGAGTTTCTTTTCTATTAGAGTATTTAGATCTTATGTCAAAGGATTATGGTGGTTGCCGCTTAGTCGTGTCCGACTCTTTGCTATTCCATGGACTGCAGCACACCAGGCTTCCCCATCCTTCACCATTTCCCAGAGTTTGTTCAGACTTATGTCCTTTGAATAGATAATGCCATCCAACCATCTCATCTTCTGTTGTCCCCTTCTCCTCCTACCTTCTTTCTTCCTCCTCATCAAAGTCTTTTCAGTTAAGCAGCTCTTTACATCAGGTGGCCAAAGCATTGGAGCTTTAGCATCAGTCCTTCTAAAGAATATTCAGGGCTTGNCATCTTCTGTTGTCCCCTTCTCCTCCTACCTTCTTTCTTCCTCCTCATCAAAGTCTTTTCAGTTAAGCAGCTCTTTACATCAGGTGGCCAAAGCATTGGAGCTTTAGCATCAGTCCTTCTAAAGAATATTCAGGGCTTATTTCCTCTAGGATTGACTAGTTTGATCTCCTTGCAGACCAAGAAACTCTCAAGAGTCTTCTCCAACACCACAGTTCAAAAGTATCAGTTCTTCCATGTTCAGTCTTCTTTATGGTCCAACTCTTATATCTGTACATGACTACTGGAAAAACCATAGCTTTGAGTAGATGGACCTTTGTTGGCAAAGTGTTGTCTCTGCTTTTTAAAATGCTATCTATGTTTGTCATAGCTTTTCTTCCAAGGAGCAAGTATCTTTTAATTTCTTAGCTGCAGTCACCATCAGCAGTGATTTTGGAGCCCAAGAGAATAAAGTCTGTCACTGTTTCCATTGTTTCCTAATCTATTTGCCGTGAAATGATGGGACTGGATACCATGATCTTTGTTTTTTGAATGCTGAGTTTTAAGCCAGCTTTTTCACTCTCTTCTTTCACCTTCATGAAGAGGCTCTTTAGTTCCTCTTCGCTTTCTGCCATAAGGGTTGTGTCATCTGCATATCTGAGGTTATTACTACTTCTGGGTAGTCTTGATTCTAGTTTGTGCTTCATTCAGCTGGGCATTTTGCATGCTGTACTCTGCATATAAGTTAAGCAAAGTGATAATATGCAGCTTTAACATGCTCCTTTCCCAATTTGGAACCAGTCCGTTGTTCCATGTCAGTTCTAAATGTTGCTTCTTGAACTGCATACAGATTTCTCAGGAGGTAGATAAGGTGGTCTGGTATTCCCAACTCTTTAAGCATTTTCCAGTTTGTTGTGATCCACACAATCAAAAGCTTTAATCAATGATGCAGAAGTAGATGTTTTCCTGAAATTCTCTTGCTTTTTCTATGGTGCAACAGATGTTGGTAATTTGATCTCTGATTCCTCTGCCTTTTCTAAAACCAGCTTGTACATCTGCAAGTTCTTGGGTCACATGTTATTGAAATCTAGCTTGAAGGATTTTGAGCATCACCTTGCTAGCATGTGAAATGAGTACAATTGTACAGTAGTTTGAACACTCTTTGGCTTTGCCCTCTCTAGGACTGGAATTAAAACTGACCCTTTCCTGTGACCACTGCTGTGTTTTCCAAATTTCCTGGCATATTGAGTGCAGCACTTTCAAAACATCATCTTTCAGGATTTGAAATAGTTCAGCTGGAATTCCATCACCTCCACTGTCTTTGTAGTAATGCTTCCTAAGGCCCACTTGACTTCACACTCGAGGATGTCTGGCTCTAGGTGAATGATCACACCATCATGCTTATCTGGGTCATAAAGCTCTTTTTTGTATAGTTCTTCTGTGTATTCTTGTCACCTCTCTGTCCTTTATTGTGCCCATCTTTGCATGAAAAGTTCCTTTGGTATCTCTGATTTTCTTGAAGAGATCTCTAAAGTCTTCTCCATTCTATTGTTTTCCTCTGCTTCTTTGCATTGATCACTGAGGGAGGCTTTCTTACTTCTCCTTGCTATTCTTTGGAATTCTGCATTCAGATGGGTATATCTTTCCTTTTTTCCTTTGCTTTTTGCTTCTCTTCTTTTCACAGCTATTTGTAAGGCCTCCTCAGACAACCATTTTGCCTTTCTTTTTCTCTGAGATGGTTTTAATGTCATGAAACTCTGTCCATAGTTCTTCAGGCATCTGTGTATTAAATCTAATCCCTTGAATCTATTTGACTTTTCCACTGTATAATTGTAAGGCATTTGATTTAGGTCATACCTGAATGGTCTAATGGTTTTTCCTACTTTTTTCAACTTAAGTCTGAATTTTGCAATAAGGTGTTCATGATCTTAGCCACAGTCAGCTCCAGGTCTTGCTTTCGCTGACTCTATAGAACTTTTCCATCTTTGGATGCAAAGAATATAATCAATCTGATTTCAGTATTGACCATCTGGTGATGGCTATGTGTAGAGTCTTCTCTTGTGTTGGTTGGAAGAGGCTGTTTGCTATGACCAGTGTGTTCTCTTGGCAAAACTGTTAGCCTTTGCCCCACTTCATTTTGTACTTCAAGGCCAAACTTGCCTATTATTCCAAGTATCTCTTGGAGTGTCATGGGAATAGATGTTTTTAGATATTAGAGTATTGGTTTAGTCCTTTAGAAAATTTGTGGTTTCGAGTCTAAAGAAATAGGATTTAAAGGAAAGAAACTTGTAGTTTGAGTCTGGGCTGAGAATGGATCAAAGACCAACACTGGGAGTCACTTTGAAGGAAATGCTCTTTTTTGTTTCTTTTTCTAACTTTTCTTATAAAATCTGAGAGTATATGTGTTCTGCTATGTTTTAGGTGATGATAACATTTAACAGAATGGATAGATTTTCCTATTAGTGTACCTACGGGGAAACACCAGGTTCTTGACACTTCACTTTCTCCTTTTATCAGTTTCTTGCATGAGGACGTATATTTCCCTTTATTTCATAATCACAGTATTTTTCTTTGCTCTTATTCTCTTTGTACGAATATAGTGCATTATTTTTGCATGGAACATTTTTAATATTCACCTTTAATATTTTGTCATTTGAATTTCTATTATAAGATGGAAAATTTTCTATGTATGATTGTTTCCTTTTTATAATGCAGGGTCAGTGTCTATAT